>JALNQK010000037.1:0-263379 GCA_028458525.1 Ophiosphaerella herpotricha
GCTAGGTATCTATATAAATAAAAAATAACTATCTTATAAAACTCTATACTACCTTACTTATTACTATCTTTATTATCTTTCTTACTACTACCCTTACTAGACTCTTTAGAGAAGCTTCTAAACCTTATATTACCTATAGCTATATCTAAAGTTTTATTATTATTATTATTATTATTATTACTCTTAGTAGGAACCTAAGTATAAATAGCCTAAAAAGTAGTTAGTATATACTATATATATATAATAGAAATAGATATACTATAAAATATAGATAACCTAAAATCTTCTAAAAGATAGATACTAAGTTCTTCTACTCTAATAAGATTAACCCTAGAAACTAAGGAGTTATAGTAGGAATTTAAGTAGTAACTCCTATAGGAGTACTACTATAAGTAGTAAGGTAGTAGTAGTTTAAAAGCTCTAGGTTAAAAGTATACTAGGTACGTATAAGCTTAATACTTATATAGTAGACCTTAGTATTAGTTTTAGAGGCTAGGGTAGTAGTAATAGTAGTATTATACAAGTTATAGAGCTAGTAGATACAATTAACGTATTTATTAAATATTACTAGTACCTATTAATATTAGCTAAAGTGTATATACAAAATATATCTCTAAAGAAACCTACTAAGGTATAACTACTTTAGTTATTATCTAAGTAGTACTTATAGTACCTTTCTTCTAGCTTATTATAGATAACTTTCTACTAGCAAATATTCTAAGTGTAGCGTAGGTAAGTAGTATAAAGTATAACCTAGTTAGCGCGTAGAGTAGTTATACTCTAAATAAAAGGTGTAGTATAATAAATATTACTTTTCTTAATAAACTTAGGGCGTAGGTAAAAGACTATAATATTAGTTAATAAGTATTAAATACAAGCTAAGTATACGTTTTAGATATATTATAGTTATAAAGAGATAGAGTAATATAACTATATAGAAAATATTATTACTATATAGACTATACTAGTTACTAGGCTATAAAGGTTCTTACCTATTATAAATAAAATATAATATTATTATCTAAGTTATAATCTTTTACTTATTATTAAGTAAATAGAAGAATTATATATAAGTATAATAATAATAATATATATATAATATATATAAGTAGTATAATATATATATAAATACTCTTTTCTCTTTTCTCTTGTAAAGGTTTAGGGTTTTTATTAAGGTTACAATTTAAAGCTAGTAAAGATACTAGCTAGAGAAAGAAGCTCTATAATAAGGTTATAAGACTTCTAAGATCTTATAATACTCTAGATATACTATAGTTATAGTTCTTAGCCTAGAGTAGGGCTAGTACGCCTAGTATAGAGTTAGTATACTATTAGTATAGGGCTAGTCTACTACGCTAGCGTATAAGAGGCTCTATACTTATATATAGAGTTAAGTAAGTATTATTTACTTTCTTAAGAATTTTACTTAAATTACTATTATCTCTTTACTATCTTCTATAGCTTATAGTAAGTACTATTACTTTCTAGCTACTCTTAATATTAATTTTCCTAGGATTTTTTACTATCTTACTTATAGTTAAATATAAGAATAAGTAAAGCTAGTCTACTATAAGTATAATAACTATTAGTTAGAAAATATAATATACTAATATCTTAGTAACCTTGTAATTAAAAGAGTCTATTTTTAGGCTCTACTAATAGTAGAGCCTAAAACTAAAACCTACTTATAGTTAAAATTAAGTATAATTAAAATTAATTAAGCTAGCTTATACTTAAGTATAAGCCTAGATTTACTTAGAGTAAGCTTAGTCTTACTTAGCTACTATATAATAGGGGCCTAATTCTAAGGCCCTAGGGTATAAGTAGGTTTTTAGGTTAGAGCGCTAGTTAAGGATTCTAAGATAGAAAGGTAGATAGTAAAGAAATATTAATATATTTGTATTAAAAAGCTATATATATTCTACTACTATTTTTAGTAGTATATACTACTCTTTTTATAGGGCGTTGTTGTTAGTAGTAAGTCTATATAATATAAACTTAACTTATACTTATAATAATATCGACTTTGTTTAACTACTTACGTAACCTATAATTTATACTATATAGCTTATTTTTTAGATCGTGTATAATCCCTTTGTCTAATATTTAAAACTTCCTATTTCTAGAAACTTTAGTAGAGGTACATCCCTGTAGTTAGACCGCTTAGGCTCGGGGGTCCGAAATTGCTCCCCCCCTTCTTCTTCTTCTTCTTCTTCTTCTTCTTCTTCTTCTTCTTCTTCTTACTTATATAAGAGAAGTAAAAATAACTTACTAGCTATAGATAAGTATAACTCCTTACTAAAGCTATAAAATAACTACTTTTTTACTTAACTAGTTCTTGTAACGATTGGCGCGAATCGTTCCATCCAAAGGGGCGAATCAGATCCTTTCCGAAACGCAACAACCTCCGAATTGCCCCTGTAAACGAATAATATCCTTTCTGGAACTCGACAACCCTCAAATCGCCTCTGTGTGCGGATCCCCGCCTACCCGTATTCTTACAAAGGGCAGGCTCAAAAAGTCTGTCCGTCACGTGCGACACAGGGATTTCGCCACGTAGCAACACCAAAATCGTCGGATTTCAGAAGTCTGTCGAAATAGCCAAAAATCATAGCACAATACTAGTAAAAAGTTGCTTGATAATTCGTCTTCGGGCATCGTAGAATCACCCAGTATAGTTGTTATTGCCAAATCGCGAAAGGCACTTGTCTGCGAGCGCGTTAAATGAGTTGATACTGAGCTTATGCTCCATATACTGTCTCATTTGCTCGTCCTCCTGCCAAACGTACTGTATATACTTAATTGCTTGCTCTCTTTCATGCTTGCTGCTGCCCTCAATTGTATAGCCATCTAAGAAGCCTTCTAGACGCCCAAAACAATGCTCTATTAGATGTAAATCAGGTGAATTTGGTGGATGTGGAGCGCGGAGGATGCCGAGTCGTTCCATTTCAGGTACCAGCAGTCGTAGAGCAAGGCCGTGGAGCCGTACGTTGTCCATAACCAGGTAAACGTCAGCCTCAGGATGGCTGTCTCGCACCGATACGTAGTAAGGAAATACGTGCTTTTGAAGGATTTCAAGAGCAAACCAGGCACCGCACATACCCTTGCCGCGAGTATATACAAAGTCCTCTTGTAAGAAGAGCTTCTCTGGCGTCCAGAGCTTCCTAACGCCCCGGCGGAGAGCACCTCCCTTGCGTCCCTCAGCTCGATTGCGATCTATTGCCCTAGTATTTTCTTTGGTGATGCGATCGTTGATATCATAGAGCTGGCGGTGCTCAGGTGTACTAGAGGTGCCTGCGAGCGATTGTTTGTGGGCTACGTAATTGCGGAGTGTTTGATTTAGCTTTTTAAAGCTCTCCTCGCACTCTGCGTGGGCAGCGTCGTCGTCCTCCTGCCATATGACACATGGACGTTTGTAGGCGATAGTTGTATCCGTAGAGGTGGCAGCGCAAATCATAAGATTGAATTTTGGTGGCTCCATAGGCGCAGCAATATCGTTGCTATTGACACCCACAGGCCTTGAGTACAACTGCTTCCCACCGCAGTAGTTGGACCCGCCAATACCCTTGGATGTCTCGTCGTAGCACACGAATATGAGCCCTCTGACGGGCAGGAGGCTTGCCTCGATGAGCCAGCCGCTATATTTACAGCGCTCGAGCTGTTGATTGTAATTGAGCTTCGGTTTCTTGCCTTGTACTCCCCGGACTATAGCGTATGGGTGGGCATCGTCGCGGTGCTCGCGAGCAACCTTTCGAAGGGTGTTTGGACAGGCGCTGGTCCCCGCGGCACGTAGGACATCGCTAGAAGCGTCAGCGAAGGTGTACGTTGGATTTTCAAGTATAACAGAGCGTATATTAGTAGACAGCTCAGTCAAAGGACGTACTTTGATAGGAGCTCCAGATTTCGGTTGCTGGTGAGCTGCTCGGAGAAGGCTCGTCAAAGAATCGCTAGACGCTCGTTGGCGGATCCTACTATACTGTCGGCTGGCGGTGTTCTCGTTGATGGATAAAATCGTCCCGGTTTCTGACCAGGACTTGTCGGAGGTTTTTCTTAGAGTTACTAGGGATGCTAGTACATAATTTGGAAGATTTCTAGGATTTTTTTGGTGCTGTACAGGGCTTTGTGTGGCCATTTTTCGAATAAGGATGGCCCATTAAATATTGGTATACGCTTCTTGGTGTTGAGGGTGATTCGGGGGCCCGTGCACCTTAGCGTCTTGGCGGGACAGACTTTTTGAGCCTGCCCTTTGTAGGTATATAGTTGCACCAGTACCCATAGCTAGCTGAGGTAGTTTTCCGATATCCTTTCGTACAAGGCCTATAGGTGTCAATGGAATTCCCAGGTTCTGAGTCCCCACGCACTCCCATATGCCTCTGAGTGGTCTCCCACCGCATTCGGACCCATTGTCGTGCCTGCGCCGTTACATTATATTAGAAAACTCGCTTTCGCTAGTGACAGCCTCTTTAACAATATCGCATCAATTGTTTGTTTGATTACGTCTAAGCCCGAGACGCGTCTAATTCAATTCAGATTGTGATCCTTACACACTGTTTGTCACGCCTACTCTCGTCATATGCGCCCACTACCGGGCATGCACCGCAACCTACACGGGCCGGCTACGGTCACGTGCCGGACCCTATATAGTGCCATAGTGCATCTCCACGACTCCGTCAAGGATTCGTCTCATCTCTCACCAAATACATACCTTTGCTTCGAGTACCGCGCATTGCCTACCACATCGTGCCTCACACATGCCGATCGTGACACCGAGCCCTAGGGGGACACTGTAGGTATGCAGACGCGACAAACGAGGCAAAAAGCCTCTAGGAAGCCTATAAGACAGTGCACATAAGTATTACAACTAGTATCTAGATGGGCGGCCAAGTATATGTGGATAGTGGTTGAAGGAGAAAAGGTAGGTTCTGGGGACAGCTGGTCTTGTCTTGCAGGATGAAGCGGGCCGGAACGAATTAGGGGTCGCGTCGGCTGCTCGCTAGCACCGATATGAGCAACCCCCTGCCGCCCGGAACGCCTCTCAGCGTGACAAAATCCGCATAGGAAACCCCTCTAATGCGTGCGAGACCCCTCAGCCGCTCACTACCTGCGCGACTCGACTCTCAGCGCTCCCTTTCCCGCCAACCAACGCGCGCCGCTAAACTCCGCTCACGACCCCTGCGCTTGACTCTCCTTCTCAGTCGCTGGTCTTTATGTGACTACGGTCAAGGTCAGACAAGATAGCAAAAGCAAGTGAAGCTTGGTTTAAGGTTCACCAATCTCAGTCCCGAGTTAAAGAGGAGGTATCTTCTTTCACCATGGAAGAGGAGATACGGCGTGAACCCTTCCCGTTTGACGAGAACGTTGTATTTCGCGAGTCATCATTCTTCAAGAAACCGAACGCACCGCTGTCTCTTCCAACGCCGACAGAAGTGAAAGAAGTGGCGAGTCACTCAGAAAACCCTAGAGCTAAGCTCGTGACTCGGCCTCCGCCTGTGACTTTTCCCAATCTGGGGCTATTAGTGAAATACGGGACGGAGGTAGCACTTGCTGAGGGGCAATGCCTCCTATTCATCCGCAACACTCTTTCCGAAGTCGTACCTGTTCCGGAAGTGTATGGGTGGTGCAAGGACGACGATCAAGTGTTCATTTATATGGAGCTGGTGGACGGCATGACGTTAGAAAAGAGGTGGGACACTATGATTGAAGGAGAAAGGACGTCCGTTTGTCAACAATTGCATGACATGGTCCATGCATTGCGCGGTGTTAAGCAGGACTCTTCATTCATTGGTAAGTTCAACTTCGTCCGGTTAATCTGAAAGCCCAGATCGCTCTAGCCTACCATCAGAATTTCGTACAGCGTTTGTCTAATTCTCCGACCAGGTCATGTTGGCAAGCAACCGCTGTTAGACATCATTTTTACAAATAGCAACTCTCCAACTGCAGGGCCATTCGAGAGCGTCTCTATCTTCCACGACTGGTTCACGACCGCATATGGTCCAACCCAGGATGTCCAAGATGCATCCCCACATCCATACCGCTCCTTTCTCCCCGACAATGTTCCCATCGTGTTCACGCACGCTGATTTACACCCAAGTAACATCATTCTGTCCTCTGGTCCCAACCCTCGGATCATTGCAATCATCGATTGGCATCAATCTGGATGGTATCCGGATTATTGGGAGTATTGCAAAGCTCGGTGGACCTCGCGGATTGGAGAAGAATGGGAATCGAAATATCTGCCTCTAGTACTGGACCGTCGAGAATTCTATGACTACTGGGACTATTTCGTTCTAGCTCGTGGGGTCTGAGAGGTCTCCTAGGATTTCTGGTGGTCTGGAAGACAAAATTGATCCCAAAGGATGTTTAGAGTTAAAGTTATGAGACTGTATACAAAATATATAGAGCATATTGGTACAAGATCTCTCAGTTATCACAACATAGAGCCCTAATTCGTTTCAGGCCCCCATCAGTTTTTGGGAGCATCGTCGACCACCTGAAGAGCTCCTTCGGCTATGACCCCATTCTGTACGAGTGCAGCCACCACAGCTCGGAGCCATGTCTGACAGTTTTGAATATCGACCCTCTGTCTTGATCCCTGTTGTTATGGAAATCAGTACATGTCAATGAGCAGGATCTTACAATACGATGAGCAACGAACCTGACTAGTGGCCGATCGCAAGCTTCGACCTGGTGCGGGAATGCTGAGCGCAACTTGCTCGAGATAGTCATGGGCTGTCGTATCCGTGCTTCTCCTTCCATCCCCCTTGACATCAACCACGTGCTGATCAGCAACTTGGGCCAAGGGTAGGAGCTGGTAACTACGACTGGTAGCACCAAGGTCGTAGTTCCGTTTGAATGCAACCTCGAAACCATTCCTTGCGTCTCCCGTGGCGTGAATGAGCTTTCCAATGTTTTGGTCGCCGTCCTTTTGCGGGACCCATAGACCCCAGTGGGCGGGGAAAAGCGGAGAGTTATATACAATAAGGTAAACGGTGCGAGGCATGTTGGTAAAATGTACCTTGGGTCGCGAAAAGACGAACTAAACTGCTGGGCGTGGGCTGAATTAGAAAGACAGATTAGGATGGATGTAGATATGAGTCGAGATGAGTGCTGATGAGAATGTAGTTGATACATACCTGCAACCTTTATACGTCCATCTCCGTCGTCACAAAGTCTCTCTACTTTGATATTTCTTCCAAATTTAGCTGCGTAGCAGAATGGCTCCTTCGCCCAACAAGAATTCATTGGCCTCAAATTTACCAGGTAATAGCCACAGTAGCGCGCGCTTCAAAATGCTTATTCTTGAGGGGCCGCAATTCTCCAAAGTCCTGCCTTGTATTGCTTGCACAACCATTGGAGTTACAAAACCCCAAGACAAGGGACCTAAGTTTGCTGTGCCGCAGCGCGTGCTCGAACATTGCACAAAATATTGATGCTGTGCAAATCGATAAATGGGACGATCTACAAGGTCTCCACTAGTCTGGATCTGAGTTTGCTGTGCCGCAGCGCGTGCTCGGACACGACACTCTACAAAAGTCGCTGCAAGGTACTCGGGTGAATGGAAGGAAGCAGGAAAATACCGGGCGCGTAATTTGTATTATTTAAAACAGAAATACAATCGACCACAGAGAAAAACGCGGAGGTGCATCGAAGGCGCCTAGTGGCCGTCAACGAGTATCGTGGCTGTGAACAGGTAGAAGGTGGTGAAGGCCTCACCTGCTTACGCAACCGAGTGGTTCGTGCAACGGAAATCTCCGTGCGATCCATCACCAAAAAATGCAGCTCTAGAGCTCCATATAAATCGATCTTGGTCAAATTTTCAGTATAAATATCACCGTACGCAGAGCTATAAATCCTCATATATCTCTAAGTCTTTCAAGTAACCTGGCCGTCGTCGTTGCCTCCGAGGCCGAGATAGCCCTGCAACACCTTCTTCCTCATCCCTTGCTTTATAGTACTCAACTATCTCCTCTCGCGTAGTAGTTTTCTTGATAGTACGCTTCTAGGGTCTTCTTAGCCAATCGGGTGTCATTTTGAAGTTGTATATTCGTGTTATACGCGTTGCTAACTTGCCTAAACAGATCCGGGTGAGGGCTGCCCGGCTCGGAGTAAGCCGATCGTATAGTAGCTTCTGCTGATCAAACGTGTGCGAAGGGTTTCAGAAGGGACCAATTCTATTGCTAGAATAATGTTCGAGAATATGTCCAATTTCAAAGAGGAGATTCAAGAAATGTCTTTGACTACAGGGAATCAAAACCGAGAATAGGTGTAAGCAGGGGGGGAACTAGGTGTCACTGAAGGTAGAGAGCAAAGATAGTAAGTGAATTGAGTGTCCTCTTGTGTATTGTATGTGTGTGTTCTTGTATCATATCTTGTGTAGTATATGTACAAATCAGAGGCTCTTATAGTAATTGCTCGAGCTTAGTCATACGACATGTACAGTCATATAACGTAGCTCTAGCTACTTACAATAGAAGATCCATCGCCATTCTAATAGTTCCTCATAGCCTCCTGCCATCCCGCATTTGCCTGCCCTCCGTGCCATCCCCAGGATGGCGCGGATGGCGGGTCTTGGCGGGATGGCACAGTGGTCACGTGACTCCTCGGAGTCATCTGACCCCACCTCCGATACCCCGCCTGGCTCCCTACCGTAGTCCGGCCTTGCGTGATGTTTCTGTTCGTGACAATTCGCTGATAATCTAAATAAACGTTGAGGGTACATACAAAAATTAAGATCTAGGTAATAGACAAGTACCATTTTACCTTTCCGCAAGACTTTGAGCGTGTATAGCAGCTAGAGCAGGTAAGGTTTAGGCAACGAGAAGTAGAGAGTTGAAGGACGTAGCTGAGCTGAATGTAGTAGCCTTAGCCGAAATAAGCTACACGTGACTAGAAAAGTATAACCGAATATCGCACTCCCTAAACAGACCCCTTAGTTCATACTCAGGGGCCGTGCAGGCCCAGTTTTGGACCTTCTAATATACAAATGGGTGGAAAGTGCGGGCTGCGCAGCGTTCGCTAGCGCTAGGGCCATAGAAGCGCACAGAAACAGTCTTGTATTGTACTGTATTTCATATACAAATCAGGACTGCGCGAATGTCTCAATATGGGGTATGGCCTCCGTTGGCTGCAATCACCGCATTACAACGCTTGTTCATATTAGAGGTATATTTCCTGATTTCCTGAGGCGTAATACGTGCCCACTCCTCCTTAATATACCTCCTAAGCTCAGCTTTTGTTTTAGGATATCTCTGTTACGATCCTAGTTTCACAACCTAAGTAGCCAGACTAAC
This sequence comes from Ophiosphaerella herpotricha, assembly GCA_028458525.1. Classification (NCBI taxonomy): domain Eukaryota; kingdom Fungi; phylum Ascomycota; class Dothideomycetes; order Pleosporales; family Phaeosphaeriaceae; genus Ophiosphaerella; species Ophiosphaerella herpotricha. Next base: position 9,291 of record JALNQK010000037.1, read on the forward strand.
GAGCTAGCTTAGGACGAAGGAATCAGAGACTTCATAAACAAGGCTAGGCGAGAAGGTCACGTAACGAGGCTCGACGAGCTCGACTCGAGCCCTTCGAGCCACTGCAGCCAAACCCACCTAGATTAGTTAGAATCATGCAAGGGCTCGACAAGCTCGACGCGAGCTCATCGAACCCCTTAGATATATAATGAAGGCAGAAGGCCCTTATGGACTTCTGCGTTCAACCTCGTTTAATCTACTACAAGTTGCTACTCTTTGCCGCTACTTGTAAGAGCTCATATCATTGGTTACCATTCACACGTGACAGATAGTCTACTCTATACTCCACTGTAAACCTACCCTTTCATCGAACGCCTCATCGCCGTCCCGAGAACCAACCCGAGCTACACTAAGCCCTAGGCCCAGTATAATCATAACAATTGTTAACCTTGCTATAGAGGATATTCTTAAGGTCCCTTAGCTTTCTAAGCTGCTAGATCTTACTACTAGGGTAGTACAATACTTCAAGAGCAGCTCAATACTCACTAGGATGCTCAATAACACTGCTAAGTCTAAGAGCGCGCAGCAGATCTCACTCAAGCTGCTAGCAAAAACTTAGTAGCAAGGCAAGTATAAAATAGTCTGCAGTCTTGTCAAGAACAAGCCCTATATTAAACAGGTGCTTAATAACTGCCACAGATGCCTCAGAGACTCGCCTACAACGCAGAACGTACAGAAATACAATAAGATAAAGTCTCTAGCGCATAGTTACTGGTTTTAGGATGCCATGAGAGACCTTGAGGCCTTCCTATACCCGTTTCTTGACGTTACCTTAAAGCTAGAGTCTAAGAATCCAAGAGCAGCGCACATCTATAGCTACTTCCGCGACCTCGTTGTTCACTGCTTGCGCGCTAAGAATCTGCTAACAGATGTTTTAAGCAATATTATCAGCCGCCAATAGGCTCAGGTACAACACCTGCTGTTTACTATTACATATATCTGTTATCTGACAGCAAGATAGTGCAGACACAAGGTTAGGGAGAAGCAGATAGCACCAGCTCTGCAGTGGATAAAGGAGAAGTATCTAGAGAACTACAGAGAGCTCTTCCTTATGTAACGATTCGCTCGAATCGTTCCATGCCAAGGAGCTCGTTTCTGTCTAAGACTCAACGACCTCCGAATCACCCCCGCATCTTATGCGACCCCTTGCTACATCCCAAATGCCCAAGTATTTAGTCGCACCGCCCTCCATAGCTAGATAGGTAGTTTTCCTATATCCTTTCGTACAAGGCCTATAGGTGTCAATGGAATTCCCAGGTTTCTGATTCCCCACGCACTCCCATATGCCTCTGAGTGGATTCGCACCGCATTCGGACCCATTGTCTTGCCTGCGCCGTTACAGTAGGAGGCTGAGGGACTGAGAGCTGCGCGGCGTCGAGCTCTCTTGGGGCCCACTCCTGCAAGACACGGTCGGCCTATCATCTCCGAGAGGGTTATAGGTAACGCGAAACAATCTGCTGGGCGTGAAAGGGATTGCAGGGCGTGGCATATAATGGCAGCGATGGACGGCCCCAAGGTACTTGCCCTGGCTATTTGCGCACGTGCAGGGTGGACCCTTGGTGGACTCGTACAGCCTTGCATATAGGCAGTCTCCCTCTAGCGCAAGAGAAGGACTGGTTGGCAACTGTATGTGGCGGGCTCTACAATAGGAGGAGGATTACACCCTCGCTAACAACACTGTCTATATGGCCTGAAGGACGGATGCGCGTGTCGGTCTATCTAGAGCGCGGGTGGCAGCGCCGCTGCGATAGGCTTAAGGAGCAAATCAGGGAACTTATACGTTTACTAATGTAGGCGTATAGTAGGGGGCTTGGGCGGGCAAGCCATGCTACACCCTGCTGTATGATAGATTAATGTACATGATTCTCTAGAGAGAAGCGCGCCTCCAGCTCCTCAACCGCGGGAGAACAACCAATATCAGGCACCTGCTAAAGGACAAGGACAAGGCCACAATTGCAGGACAATGGCTGCTAGATACTAGGCTCCTCGATCACCTCCGGACAGCGATTGAGATAGCCAACACCGACACAGCAAAGTGGCAACCATTTGACATGCCAAGAGTCTGAAACCCGGGCCTCTGCTCCCCCTCAGAGGGGCAACACAGAATTATGCAGACAGAGAAACTAGCACAGAAGAGAACACACACTAAGGCAGGTGAGGGTTTTTTAGGTAAGGCTGCGGCATGCTGCTCTACTAGGTTTGCCTCACAGAGAATGCAGAGATAAAGTGTTCATAGATCCAAAAGGAACCCAGGTAGCACTCTAAACTAATTTATTTATTTATTTAATTCCGGGCCAATCCAATCCAGTCTTATTGTGGGTAGACCCAGGCCAAAGCGATTGGTTCTATTAACCAGCTTGTCCTAGAGATGTAGGCAGATATGGCTCGAGTGCCACCCAGCGTGTCACCTACTCCAATTTTTGCCGTACTATCGCACGTGGACGGAACAAAGACCAAACCAAGTTTATTTATGATCTAGATAAACGTTACGGGTGTCTGCGAAGAGTAAGGTATAGTTAATAGACTACAGCGCCTTCCTACATTTCTACAAGGCTTTGGGTGCGTAGATAGAAGTTAGAGCATGTGAAGTTGGGCGACGAGAGATAGAGAGTTGAAGGTAGCTAAGTTGGAGGTGGCTGAGTTAAAGGCAACAGCCTTAGCCGAAACATTACCTGCACGTGACTAGGAAAGTATAGCCGAGTGTCGCGTTCCCTAAACAAGCCCCTTCGTTTATGCTCATGGGCTGTGCAGGTCCAGTTTTGGATCTTCTGATACAAGTATTACCGGCACATGGGGTCAGAGAGCTAAGCCACGGAAGATAGTGGGCCGAAAATAGGACTAGTTAATCCTTGACACCTCACATCCCTACGAGCTGCTCATGGAGGAAATTAGGCACAATCAAGCTGGCTGGCGTTGGCTCAGGGGTTGCTCAGCCACTACATAGAGGGGGGCCTGATTCCGGTTGCATGAGTATGGAAATATCAATACGTTTGTATTGAAAAGCTATATACATTCTGCCGCCATTTTCGGCGGCATATGCCACCCTTTTCGTAGGGCGTTGTCGGTGGTGAGCCTGTATGATGCAGCAGGTGTCTACCCAGAAGTATTGTAGTCCATCGGCTGCGGCCCGCTTTGCGCAGAACTCTATCTTCCTCCAGCCAGCCTTGCTTATAGCCTTGCTTATATCCGCGCCTGCTTCCATGTCCTGAAACAGGACCTCCTCCTTTTCCCAGGTATGAGAGAGTGTTGCGTAGGCAGGGACATTGCCGCTGGTAGGTTCGCGGAAGACAATCTCGCCATCGGGTCTACGCTGCAGGAGGCGTATGAGAGCCATGTGTCTCTGGAGGTTCGCTAGCGATCTCACAACGAACGCACTTCGTGTGATTCTTTCGTCATATCGACGCTAGGTCTACGACTCGAACGTTTATAGAAGGGAAGCAGACTTTAAAGGTCATCGTAACCGCTGCCTACGTGGCTGCATCGTGGCGCAAGGCTGGCCAGCCACTTGCATGGCGGAGGCAGACCCAATGCAAAAGCGGCGCTTTATGTCGTTCAGTTCACCGACGCACTGTGACGCAGTAGACCCTAGGACAGGTGATTCATTGTTGTTAAAATGCCGCAAGCCATTTAAGGTCTTACATGGTCAGTTCAAGGTCGATAAGCGGCGAGACAAATGGTGTTGTCTCGTTTTATGGTGGGGTAGCGTTCTGTCAACGTTATAGAACTATACTTGGAATGAATACCGGGTATGCCAACCACATATATGCCGCCATAAATATCCAAATGCAACCAAATTGCTCAATCAAGGCTCTTCTATCGACATTCTACCCAAATCAACAGACTTATGAAACTGCCTGCATGGCAGCTTCACGTGATCTTGTTCTTTCTCGTCATCTTCAATTTCAAACATACGCTTCAGCTCCTTGCAAGCAGTCATATACTGCTGTCCCGCGCCGGGTGACTCTCTAAGTGGATTTGGCGCCTTGTCCCAGCCATGCGGGACGCCGGGGACGCAGTGGTAGTGGACGCGCTTGCCAAGGTCCCTCTTAAGCCTATCACGGAATCTTTCGCCTTCGGCTAGGAGCATATCCCACTCGCAACAGAACAAGACAATATCGTCTGGAAGGGCCTCGAGCATGCGTGTAGGTGCGACACCTGGGCTGAGCCATGGATGTGCGAGGTCGAGTGAGGGTGGTTGGAGATATGAGTCGTCAAACAGTTCCGTAAAGACTGCTGGGAGTTGCTGGTCTGCGCGAGCGCATGTTGCGCGGCGCTGTGCTCGAGTCTGTGTATAGTCTGTGGGCGGATAGAAAGACACGATGCCTCTGATTCTGACGACTGCATCAGACCCAGCTGTCATGACCGATACGGCTCCGCCATGGGCACTATCTTTGTATGATGAGACGAGAGACAACGACGAGGCACCAGTCTGGCGGAGCACGGCGATTCGGTCGAGTCGGGACTTCTGGCGGACAAGGGGTACGCGTGATGAGTTGGGTGTATCTACCGGAAGCGTTGTGGGTGGTGGCTGCAAGAGAGCGTTTGGAACATTACCAGCTCGACCGTCTACGATTCTCGAGCCGGATGGTGTTCTATCGAGCAGCTCGCCCTGCAGACACAAAGGGACTGTAAAGCACATGTTTCCTCCTGATGAAAAGCCCGATACAGCAAAGCGATCCGGATCCAGCATGAGCTCCGGTGCATGCTGTGCCAGGTACAATATCGCGTCTGCGCCGTCTTCGACTGCTGTGGGAAAGGGTAGCTCGGGGGCCAGACGGTAGTCAACACTGACAACGACTGCTCCGACTTCCTTGACAACAACACCACACCATCGTGCATCGTCTTTAGCTGTGCCGAGCACAAACCCTCCGCCGTGGAAGTTGACCACAACAGGGTACCTCTTATTGCCCTTGAGTTGTTTCTGCTTATTATAGTCCTTGGGCACGTAAAAATTAAGCCTGAATTTGCCCTTTAGCGGCGACACGGTGGCATCAATGTCTTTGTGGAAGGCAGGGCGTGGTGGTAGTGGTCGTGCGAGCTTGTGCAGCGTCATACCGATGCCCATAAGGATGCGCCAGAATTGCGCTTGCACATGTAGAACCCATCGCGGACGAGATCCAGGCATCGCGCTGAAAGTTACGCGTCGTTATTGTTGCGAGAGTTGGGTGTGCAATGAACGCGCCATGCGAGGAAAAAGGAGCTGAGTGAGGCGCAGCGAGTGGCAACGCCGGAAGGTGAATCAATAGGGTGAGCGATGATGTTGTGAATTTTACCACACAAGGTGCTTAGCTAATGCTGAATTGGGGAATGGACAACAGTCTTGAATGCATGGAATCCATGTAGAAGAATGTGGGCTGTTGTTGGGACGGTCTGATGGGCGATGACGTAGCCCCTGAAGATAGGCCGATAGAATCATCGTTTCATCAGCGGCTCGCCAAGCACAGTCTCCGCACCATTAGCACCACACACATCATTCATCACGACTGCCGCAGGCTTCCTTGGCAACGCCGAAGGGCATCAGTGAGCACGTTGCATGTTGAACATCGTCGCTGCAGATTGGAGAAGTATGAATTCATACTGCCCACTAGCTAGGTAAAGTCAGGTAAGGGAGAGATCAATAAAGAGCTTGCGTATACTCCTAGTGGAACGTATAGGCAATTCTACTGCCGATCCACTCCGTTACCCACCGTATAGAGGCAACCAAATCCGTTACCAAAAAAAACAAGCAAGCCAAAGGGGTATAGGGCTGCTCAAGTCCTCAGAAAGCGCCATACGCTCACCTATTGATGCTGCCGTAAACCAAATGATGCAAAAGTACCCAGAGTACACACTAACAACATGGTCGTTATCCAGATCGATAGAGCCCACAAAACGCCAATGCGAAGCATGCAAGATCACTCATAATCCAGCACGAGAGAAGCAAGAGAAGTGGGAAAACTAGTTAGGCGTCGACAAAGTAGTAGTCCTCATCTTCAGGAGCGACGTTCTTCTTCCTTGGAAGTGGTGATAGAACCTCGGCATCCACATCGAGCACCTCGTACTCATTCTTGATGAGCTTGTCCGTCTCCTTGATCTCGAAGCGCTCGATAGCCTGGTCCAATGCATGGTTCAGGATCTGACTGCCTTGGCTCGGACCGCGGTGCGCGTCGAACGAGTATGTGATCTCATCATCTGGTCCCGGTGCGATCGAAGGATGCTCAACGTCTTCGTCAGCAGAGGACTCGTCGCTTGCGCAGGCTACGTCCTTGTTGAGAGCTGTTCGAGCCTTCATGTGACCAGGGTAGGATGACCTTCGCAGGTTAGCATCGTTGGGCAGATGAGCGCATCGCTTGTGGTTGGGCTTACTTGATATGAGGAACGATGCGAGCAGGACGAGGTCGAGCATCTTCCTCGCGCCGCCCAGGGCCGAAGGACTGGCCATGCGCCCACTTGACCCTGTTGTTCTTATCGCGGTTGAACTCCTTGGCACCGCTGCGGAGGTCGCTGGTGTGGGTATGGTCGGACATGTCGGAGGCTTGCAGTTGGTTGGGAAGGTGTTGATGGGCTGCTCTAGGAGCACTGGGGGATTGAGGAAGTAAAGAAGCACTAGGTGAATCAGGTAGTTTGGCTAGAGAAGGGAAAGCTGAACGAGCGGCACGTAGATTTGGGTATGACAGCAGGTAGAAATAAGCTGGGGAATATAAGGAGGCGGACTAGTGACTGGGAGCTGTCTTGGATGACTGTGAAGGGTGACTCAAGTGAAGCCTAAGCTATGGCAAATCGGTAAGTGGCTATGCGATGATGGCTGAATGCGGCGGGGGTATTTCTCTGAAAGCATGGAGAACAGTGCACTATGTACTAATAAAGGAGGAACGCCCTTTATGAGAAGCGATCAAAGGCGCCCCCGCTCCTTTTGTTATGGTGTCTGATAAGAGCTGTGTGATAATGAGCGGCCCATGGGAGCTCATGACCACGTTCCGACTCGCCGAGGCCCGTCTCAGCCCGAATCACATCCGGTTTGACGCAGTCGTGGGCCATCCCCCATGATGCCGGCGATGCCATCATCGAGAATCATGCGCCTTGGTCGCAAACGTGGGCTTCCTCGACGCCAGGCTGGTTCCTGGCTTGCATGGGTGTAGAGTGAAGGCGCCAGACGTCCCCATTGCTGGAGCTCGGCCTCGTGTCCCGACCCCACATTCCGTCCAACCCGTACCCTGACATCAACAGTTACGGCACCCCAACATGTCCAGGCAGCTGCGGCTTATGACATGAGCGCTTCATAGCACGCAAGCTTGATAAGGCTCCGGATTTGGCCGCTTAGCAGCCTGCGCCCCTTGGGTACCTAGCGCCATCATCTACCCATGCCTGGCGAACATCCTGGAACAGCTACTGGCGTGAGCCTCCACAGCCCGCACCCCATAATACCGCAAGAGAGCAAGCCACTTTCGACTCACCATGACTATCGGCCGTTTCCGTCAATCAGCTCTCATGTATCACTAACGTGTTGGAAACCTGGCAGCTCTAGACTCTATTGCTGTTTTTCCCGATCTCCTCAGGCACATGGTCAAGTGTGATAGGCTGCCGCCTCCTCATCCTCCTCACTGCTCTCTACCAAGCCAGACTCACTCGGCAGCATGTCTGGGAACCAACCATACTTGGCCAGGTCTACCGAGTATAGCCCCATGGCGTCCTCTTGAATCTCCACCCCCTCTCTTCGCAAAGCATCCGCCTGATGGCTGGCTGCACTAGGCCCTCTTTGCCGCTTGTCAACAGTGAACAATAAGCAACACGAAGGTGACGTAGGTAGATAGTTGTCACTGACCTCGGGCTGATGCCGCCTTTGCTGTTGATCACCCGCTGCCACGGGACATTGCTGCTGTGATACCTAGGGCTCTTTTTGCTGGGATCGGTCGATGGCGATGGCAGGTGTTTGAGACATACACCAACTTGTCTTTGACGTCATGGGTTAGCACTTTGCCGCATGCTTTGCGCCTTGTAGTACCTCGGACGTTCAGCTAGCACGTGTCAGACCATGTTAGCAGTCCACCTTTGTGCCGCTGCAGGACATGCTCACGTTTCCCAAGCAGTCTCGCGATATGCCCGTAACTCGTACACCTCCCGTGGGGTATTTCTTGAATGGCCCCATAGACGGCCGTATACCACAGATGCACTTCTTCTGAGCGTTCGCCTGGCGCCATGTTTTACTCCTTATACACGTTGGGAGGACGAGGGTGGTGGGAGCTGCAAGGGCGGTGGATGTCAACGCGAAACCAGTACCAAGTCACGTGTAGATAACGATAGTGAATGAACCTAAGCTCTAAACTAAACTCCGCAAACGTCCACTTGCTGCAACACTTGTAGCATCATGTCTCTCGCCGACTATCTTGCTAAGAACTACCTCACCGCAGACTCAGACAAGAAGTCCAAAAAGCGCAAGCGGAAGAACAAAGATGGTGGGCTCACAATCGACGATGACGATTGCCTGGGGTGGAAAAACACGGCCGACGACGACGATGACGATGCGCCTATGATTGGTATGGCTCAGAATTACATCACTGTTTCAGGGAGCGCGACTAATATAAGTGCAGTTGGTGGAGGTTCACTAAAGAAGACCAAGAAAAAGCCAAAATCAACTGGCACCAGAGGTTGGACCGCCGTGGGTGTTGCCGCCCCTTCGCACGCACAACAAGTTGCCGCTGATGCAGCCGCCGCCGATGCGATCATTGCGTCGACAGCCGCCGACCGCGAAAAGGCTGCGGAAGCCGAGGATGAGGCGCCAGAGATGGTGGACACGGACGGCGTGTTGAGGATGGAGTCAGGCGCAAAAGCCGGCCTACAAACGGCAGCAGAAGTAACAGCAGCGATGAAGAAGAAACAAGCCGAGGAGAGGCGCAAAGCAGAGGAATCCATGAAAGAAATGGGCAGTGCCGCACAAGAGACCATCTACCGTGATGCCAGCGGTCGCATAATAAACGTCGCAATGAAGCGCGCAGAAGCCCGGAAAAAAGCCGAAGACGAAGAACGCAAGAAACTCGAGAAGGAAAAGGCAGCCCAAGGCGACGTCCAAAACGCCGAGGCTACGCGGAGGAAGCAACAACTGCAAGACGCCAAAACGATGACGATCGCGCGGCACGCCGACGACGAGGAATTAAACGACGAGCTGAAGCAACGAGGCCACTGGAACGATCCTGCTGCAAATTTTCTCCGCAAGAAAAAAGCGGGACGAAGCATAACAGGCAAACCACTATATCAAGGTGCCTTCCAACCGAATCGCTACGGTATCCGCCCAGGGCATCGGTGGGACGGTGTGGACCGGGGAAATGGATTCGAGACACAGTGGTTTAGTTCACGGAATCGGAAGGCGAATGTCGAGAACTTGGAGTATCAATGGCAGCAAGATGAATAGGCTTTGCATTTGAATCACGGCATAGCATGGCGTTCGAAAACTTTATGATGACATCTCAATTTTGTGATCATAACCGATGTCAGGCATGGAAGGACGGTCAAAGTGTTGCACTTTGGGGCTTTATATTACCAATGGGACTCGTTATGAAAGAAATTTCAGTGTTACCATGGAGGTAGGCGTTGGAAGGTACCCACACCCGGCCTTGTAGAGGCCAAAAAGCGCCATAACGCGTCATTACGTGGAGAATTATAGCGTTGCCACGCACGTACACTGAGGCTGTATCGTGGCTACACCCGTGTCACGCGAGTTATGCGGCCTTTTATGAAAGAATTAGGTCTTTACTTGGTTCAATTGCCATCACATGCATGTGGCTGCCCCAGGCAATCACCAAAATGCACATATAGACCGATTGTATCCACGGTGATTCTACGCCGCAATACTTTCCCGATCAAGTCGAGATTCTAGAGTATTCCTATCCAGCCCCAATATAGACTCGCTATAGATAATTTACTACGTGTGTTGTCGTAGAAATGTAATGCTTCATACTTAAAAGTTCTGTAATAACCATTCATAAGGCTATTGCCATACATCCACTCTACCAACGCATTTCAATCGCAGAGTTACCCGTACTTTCCTCTTGGCAGCAATCTATTTCAGGGATATCCATTAACCCGCAACTTATTCAAAGCTTACATGGAATTTCGCGAACACCCAAGCTGCAATATATCCAATGGAATGGCTCATTCACCGACATAGCAATAAAACAAGACATCGCATCGATCCCTGAGGGTATCCAAGCTTACTCTGAGCTAAATAAAACCTCATACTAATTTTTTCTACTGCTGATCAGCAAGATGAGGAAGTAAATTGCGATGAGCAGGTGTGAGAAGATTCCAGGAGTGACGTTGTTACGGTGTCTGACACTACCCGGGACCGATACTGTGGAAGTGTGTTAAAGAATCTATAATCTATATTGTACTCTCTATGGGAAAAAAGAAGGAACACGTCCCAAGACATAAGGACAAGCATCATACCCTATCAAGTGCACTGTCAACCCCATATGGAAACGACTACTGCGCCCCCAAGACCCACGATACTATAGCATTTCATTACCCACAAATGCTTTCTATTGCCTCTCGAAGCCTGCTGAGAAGATCGTTTCCATCCTGCAAATTCATCATCTCCACTGGGGCAAAAATGCCAACATCCAAAGCTCCGTCGCGTACTGTTGCTTCGATGTCGATCGCATGCTATTCGCGTATTAGTTATGCTGGACAATATATGACAGACCTGACTCACCAAATATGCTCCATTAACCTCTTGTTCAAGACTTCTCATCTGGCGTTCATGCAGAGCGTCAGCCAGTGTTTGGTCGGCGACACGATTCACTCCTTGCTCCCACTGTGCCGCCTGAACAATCCTGATGCCGTTGCTCGGCGTTTGAAGGGCGTTTTCAATACTTGGCAACTTCAAAAAGTTGATAAAGGTGTCCAACTTTACACCAGTCCACTCGTTGATCTCGAAAAGACTGGCTGAAGTGTTGGGAAATTGTCCAATTGTTTGAAGATCTTGCTGGATGCGATGCGCAGTATCCATCATATCATGGCCTAGGGGTGAGCGGAGCCGTAGTGGAAGAAGGTTGACGGTGGGTAGTGGAGCAGCCTCGATGTTGGGGATAGGAAGTGAGCGATTGGCCAGATATATTCCAAGCACAACGTCCTCCTCCTTTGGTGTTTGATTCATCCTAGCGTAAAATTGACCGTACGCAGCGAGGAAAATGGCTTGCAACGAGAGCCCTTCTGAACGAGCAAATTTGTCCAATGTTTCTGTAGCTAATAGTCCTGGTTCAAAAATCTCCGTCCTAGGGTTTGTTGGTGACGTTGGTTGCGGGAGCCGGTGCCGCTTCACGCCCCTTAGGTATTTTGTCCAGAATTTTTTCCGGCGCTCAACTACAGAATGTCCTGAACAGGTAGCTATAAGCCCGGCAAAGGTGTCATTTGGAGGTCGCATCGTGGCCCCGTTACAAATATCTTGGAACTGTTGCATCAGAATGGGCAGGCTGACACCATCATAGATAACGTGATGAATTTTTAGCTTCAGATCCCAACCGTGACTTGTTTGCGTCACATATAGATTGGCCCAAGACTGGCCTGTCTCTGACCGTATCGGTTGCTGGGTCGCCTGTCCTTTGCTGTCATGAGTAACACCAATAATCGAAATCTCCGGTTCGTAATCCGTTTGTATCAGTTGAACATAAGGCATCTGCTTGACCGGAGTCGCGACAAAGTATGCTTTCAGAATGGGGTTTGTATCTGTTAGAATTTTCCAGGAGCGCCGAAGATTCTCAACTGATATATCTCCGAGGAGGTTGTATCTGAATTCAGGATAGAAATGGCTGCCGCGCGAGTTGAGCCACATTGACAGCATATATAGCTGTCCAGCTGTGATTGGGAACAATTGAATTGAATCGGGATTTTGAATGCGACATCCTTCAGCGGTTGACCGGCGTATGATCTCCTCACGGTCAAGATCATGTAAGACCTCCTCGATAGTGGATGCATAGTTTTCTTCGTCCCTAAAGTTATGGGCTGAGTTTGTACCAGCTATTAGAGCCATCTTATCAATTGTTCCAGCTCGAAGCATTTCGCCAACGCTGAGAATAATCCCCCTTTGTCGAAGAAGAGCGGAGACTTTGATTGCACTGATGGAGTCAAGACCAATATGGAAGATAGTTGTACCAGCAACGAATTCCTGCTCGGGGGTTCCAGACACCGAAGCTAGGACTTCACGCATATCACACATAATTCCTGGTCGTGGTCGATGTTCTTCTTGTGTATGATCGCTGGCTGGGTCTCCGACGGTGGGATCTTTTTTTCTATCATCTTCAAATGGCGGTAATCCACATACAGATATTCCGTGCGATGTGAAATGAATCACAGGATCGTCTGGCCGTTCTAACATCACGCCCATCACTTGGTCTAGCCTGCGCAGCCAGTCTCCGGAGCCAGCCTCATCAAACATTTCATCCTTGATTGCGCAACGCCATATAAGCTCATCACCCAAGATTTCCATCTCGACGCAGACTGGGTATTCCACATCGCTTTGACTCTGAACACTTGCATACAGTCTCTTGTTCTCTGATTTGTCTTCCTGTATGCCCTTTTGGTAAATGAATAAACTGTTGAAAAGTCCACGGCGTGTACCACTCAAGGGCAGAGCTTTTCGTAGGGGGAAGTGCTGCCATTGCTTGATATTGACTGAGTTGCCTTGTATGTAGCGCAGCATGTCAGAGTTCGTCCCATGAATGACTGATCGAACAGCAACAGTATTCATAGTAGGGAAAAGCAATTTTGTGGATGTATCATCATCGCGCCCGGACAAGACAGAACCAAATACCACATCAAGTGACTGAACAAACGAAGCCAGCACTATGGAGAATATAGACTGGCCCAATGTTTGGACGGATACATTTTCCTTCTTCGCAAATGCTGTGATGCTGGCCGTAGCAAATTTGCTCCGCTGCTCAACACGATGTACCACTTGTGATATATTGAGCGGACTGTGTGGTCGTGGTGGAAGGATGCTGGGCCTACTGCCGGAAAGGAAGTCTTCCCAAAAAGTAGCAGCTTTGGGTCCAGACTTTGAGAGTATATCTGAAAGCGCTGCCTTGTAATCAGGACGAGGCACATACTGCCCATTATAAGCGCAAGCTACATCAGTGTGTAGTAAGTTTAACGACCAGCCATCATAGAGCGCGTGTGCTATAGATATGATTATATAATCTTGACCAGCGGCTACGACATGTAGGAGGCGAAAAGGCGGCTCCACCTGATAAGAGGCCATTGCTTCTTTCTGAAGTCCTTCCCGTAACACAGTCAGATCAGGCTCTGTATCCAAGGTAATCGATCTCCAAAAGTCGTGAGCATCTTCAAGAATGACTTGCGCAAATATAGAATCGATTTGAGGGTCATCAATCGGAACAAAGGAAGTGCGTAGGATTGGTGAAGCTTCGACGACGCAAGTCCAGGCGCTTTGTAACCGGGTGATGTCGGTACCTTTCTGGAGTCTCATGACATCGAAATTGTAGTATCTTGCGAACTCAGACGTAATCATCTCGGCGACCATAGCTTCTTGAAGAGGAGTTAACGGAAGTACGTCAGCAATTTTCCCAGTTCTGTGACTTTGTTGTTCGACAAAGCTTCGTAGCTCATTTTTACGTGGCATGAAGTATTCCTCATCCATATCCTGGTCCGCGCTCAGGCTTGTGGTTTGGGCGATTTCTAACATCTTGGAAATTGTTAGACCACGCATGATTCCACTAACGGCTATATTTATGCCGCGCTTTTTGAGCTTGGATGACATCTTGATGGCATCGATGCTGTCCAGTCCTAACTGCAAGATAGACGTCGTTTCGTCAATATCATGCTGATTGCTGTCTGTAAGATCCACAAGGGTTTCCCTCAGTATGTTGGCATCATTCGTCCATACAAAGTCGGTAGAACCGTTTGCTAGAGACTTCTTATCTTTGACTCCGTTCCAAGCTAATAAGCTATTCGTTTCTGCTATTGCTTCAACCGCTGCCGTAGGGCCTTCAATAGCCTGCTCCATCGCCTCTTTAAAGCGATGAATGAGTTCGTTTGATGTTTTTATATCCGACATATGACCTTGCGTGACCAGGGTCAAACTCCATCGATTTTCCGGGTTCTGTTCGACCTCCAAAGCCAGAGGAAAATCTGCTCCGACCTCTCCATCTAATATCTTCCACTTCTCATTTCTGATGTGGGTTTCATCAGTCGACCCGACTTGAAAGACGAATAAGCTATTGAAGAGGGGCTCGTTACGATCATTCTTGCACCACTTGTTGATGTCCCTCAATGCAGTGTGTTGGTATTGATGAGCAGCAACATTGAAATCATGGACCCTCTTAATAGTCGATTCCCAAGACTCACCATCTTCAGTCCAGTGTTGAAACGGTATTGTGTTGAACATGGGGCCTATGATGCGATCGGCACCTTCAAGATCAATACTTCGACCTGAAACTACCACGCCCACCGTTACTGGACCCTTCATCCAACTTTGTAATGTATTTAACCAGCAAGCCTGCGCGATGGCTTGAGCGGTAACATTCAGTTTGCGTCTGACTGGCTCAAAAGCAGTTGATGTATGAAACTCTCGACTGATTTTGAGGGGCTGCCTGCTCGGGCTGCTTGTCAATGGAGGAAGTGATCGGGGTATGTTTCTTGTAAGATGCTCTTGCCAGAAGCCCTTTGCTCCCTCCACAACCCTTAGCGGGCCATATGGTAAGGCGCTGTGGAACGAAGGTGGGTCATTGTGAAGATGATATCCATTGTATGCCTCCCAAGCGGCATTGAAGATGAGTTCAATGCTAATTCCATCATACAGAGCATGAAAAATTTGTACGATTAGGAATTGCTTTTCACAAGCGGCAAGGGAGACGACCTCGAAAGGTCTTTTGTAATCGCTGTGGTTGCTCTCGAGCCACCGCTGCCTTAATCTGACAAGACAAGCATCCAATGGTTCATCTATCAATGCACTCTCCCATGCCCAAGGTAAATGACTACCACCTAAAACCACTTGAATATAGCCCTCCTCAGTATTCACGAACGTGGTTCGTAGGATTGGAGTTGACGCGTGCACTGTCTGCCATGCCGTTCGTAGCATGTCATGATCAATGTCGTCGCTCAGCTCGAATTCGAACGTGTTGAAGTAAAGGCCATTTCCACTTTCTAGAGACCGTGCAATAATCCCTTGTTGAAGTGGTGTACATGGTACTAGGGTTTCAATACTCAATTCGCTGACTGAAAGCATTCGTGCAATCTCATGGCGATGACGGTGTTGCATAGCGGTGATCTCTTGTTGAGCGGAACGCAACGACGCATTATAGCTTGTAGACTGTTCTTCTCGGGATAACGATTTTGAAAGGCGACGAATTGTGCAGTGCTTAAGGATCAGAGAGGCATTTGCGCCAGAGAAACCAGCTCGTTTCATAGCTCTCACAACACTGATGACGGATATTGAATCCATACCCAGCTCGAAAAAGCTAGTGTCTTTGCCGAATACATCTTCATTAACTCCAAGCTCTTGTTTCACCACATTTCGAATCTTGTTCTCTTGATTTGACCAACCATGATCAACATGTTTTAAACTAGCGGCCATAATTTGCAGATCTGCGCCCGATAATCCTTCGTATATATCTATTAATTTCTTTGCATCAGCTTTGTTGTTGACGTTAAGTGGCAGAGACGAAAGCGGGACAAAATGTGTTGGCACCATGTAGGGCGGGAGCTTTTCCTGGCATGCTTCCCTTGCGATTGTCATTTCCACTACATTCTCCAACAAAGCTTTGGCCTGACCATTCACTCTTCCTCGAACGATAAATGCAACAAGCTGCTCTTTTTGTTGGCCGGGGTGCTTTAGAACTAGTGTGGCAACGTCGGATATGTTCTTGCTTGAATGTCTGATGACCGAGTTGATTTCGCCGATTTCTAAACGTTGCCCGCGCAATTTGATTTGATCATCTGCGCGGCCGAGGAAGTCTAAACTGCCATCATGTAAGACCCTCACTAAATCTCCTGTCCGGTAAACGCGCTCAGAAAATTGATCCAGGTAGGGAAAGCTCTTGCTAGTAAGATCACCGCGATTCAGATAACCTCTACCGACTAGCTTACCGGAAACGCAAAGCTCGCCGACACCGCCCCGAAGTACAGGAACCTCTGAGCCTGGTCGAAGGACAAAGGTGCCAACATTATCGAACTGCTGTCCTATATTCGAAGGTTTACCGTTGGCCGGAACGCGAGGGTACATGGTACAGCCAATGGTCGTTTCAGTTGGTCCGTAACCATTGTAGATCACGCCTGTTGGTCCCCACACGTCCAAGATCTCTTGTTTCAGACTTTCGCCTCCAGTGATGAAGACACCTTTACAAAGTTCAGGTACATCGCGAGGATGCAACAACTGAGCAAGGCTTGGTGTTAAGTCAATATGTGTGATGCCGAGCACGCGGATGGACTGGGCGAGATCTTCGAAGATAAGATCACGAGGTGCTGAAACGACACAAATACCAACAGACCAACTCCAATATTGCTCTAACACAGAGACGTCGAAATGAAAGGATGCAAATTGAAGCCAGCGCGACCTTGAATTCCAATGGCCGGCAAATAGGCGTTGAAATGAGACGATCGCCTGAACAGCATTCTCATGGGTCAACTCACATCCTTTTGGCATACCTGTCGTACCACTAGTGTATAAACAATAGCTTCGGTCCTGGGAACTGATATTTCTCTCTAACTTGGGTCTTTCGCTGCTGTAAGGCCTGACCGTTGTCTCATTCAAGTTCACTGTTGGGACACTGATCCGATTCTCGAAGCCTGCTGATACCATGCCCATAGAAAGAACGACTGAGACTGATGAATCTTGTATAACCAGAACTTGACGGGCTACAGGTGCCCCAGGATCTATTGCAACGAAAGCGCATCCGGCTTTGAGGACTCCCAGCATGGCAAAGGAAGCCTCTGGACACTTCTCGAAACATACGCCGACCAATGTGCCTGGTTGCACGCCTTTCTCAATAAGAAGATTTGCAACTCGGTTGCCTTCAGCATCGAGTTCGGAATAAGTCCATCGTTGCGAATCGTACTCGCCTCCGTGGATGGATTGCGCAAACTCTAAGGCGACCCGCTGAGGGTACTTTACGGCACTGAGTTCAACGAGCTCGTGTAAGAGCTGACGGTCAGATGGTAGAGTTAGTTCCTTGGCTGGAGTTATCGAGTACAGTGAGGGATCGAAGGTTTCCGAATGGCATGTAGGAAAAATTAAGCTCTGCATCAGATGATCAAATTGTGCAAGAATGAGGGCAGCTTGCTCTCGTGGTAGCTTATGTGGCATGAAAGTAAGGCAATACTCCAGATAGCCTCCACGAGGCTCTAGTTCAATCGATAGAGCATACTCTACGCTCGCCGTTTCGTCTACGATTTCCCAAGGTTGCTTCTCCTCATCGGTTGAGGGTAGCTTCTGAAAAGCAAAAACGGTATCAAAGAGAGACTCGCCTGGACATCCCATCAATTTGTGTATGTCTGAGAGCGGCATGTGCTGGTGACTATGCGCTTCACCGACTAGGGCTGTGATTGACTTTACTATTGCTTTCGGGTCCCCTTTAATCGCTTGTGTAACAGGAATTACGTTGATACACGGGAAAACAGCATGCTCTGCCGCCTCAAAGCTGCGACCCGAAAGTACAACGCCACAAGTTGCTTTTGATTCCCCTGTATAAACGGATATAAGCGATAGCCAGCTTGCAACACCTAAAGCTTGTAATGTGGTATTTGCTTGCCGACAGGCATCTTCTATATGAGGCAGTGGCCTCGCTGATCGATATGCGTAAGTCTCCGGTGGTTCCGAGACATATCGTAGCGGGGCCAAGTCAGGAAAGCGACAAGGGGTAATCTGTTCCCCCATCCTTGTCCAAAACAATCGTCCTTGTTTATCCTGATCACTGCTCAGTCGTAAGATACCGTCGATGACAGGTTCAAGGGCTATAGGAGTTTGGATTGTTTCCCTCTTATAAGCCCTGGAAACGTCATTGAGGACTGACTGGATACTTCGCGCATCGAACAGACCATGAAAAATAGCGAGGTCTATATACATCTCATTCTCATCATTAACTGTTCGAATATACCAACAAGGTTTGTGAAGCTCGTCTGGTGCTCGTCGCTGCAATTTCTCGAGCCAAACTTTAGATGTATCGGGTTGGTCAATGTTCGTAGACGTTTCCCATGGCAAACGAAAGCCGTTAGGGCTGTATTCAATCATGCCAAACGGGTGATTCTTATCGTTGAGATGTACGAAACCGGTTCGGAGAATTGGGTGTGTGATCATTGCCATTTCCCAAGCTCGCCTCATATCAACCAGGTTTAGTCCAGGCTTTAATTTCATACGGATATGATTGATATAGACAGTACCAGCTTTTGCAACCATTTGAGAAAGCATACCCCTTTGTAGTGGAGTACAAGGCCTAACGGTTACGACCTCTTCGTTGGTGATGCCATATGTCTCCACAACAAACGCTTTGTACTGGGCATTGAAAGCTGTGAAATCGAACCGCACATCGGCGACCTGCTCCCGTTTTGGTCGTTGATCGATGAAATTAGCGAGCTCAGTACAAGTTGTGTATTTCATAATGTCTCCAGAAGCCACATGGTGACCATTCCCACGGAGTGCGGTAGCAATTTGCACGGCACTGATACTGTCCAGGCCAAGCTGGTAAATTGTGGTTTCGGGTAACACGTCATCGAGGGCCATACACGAAAATCGCGCAAAGATACTTCTGATCTGAATCTCAAGCTTGGTCCATTGATGTTCCTCTCCTTGTTGTTGAGTATTGTTAGATAGCACACTCGCTTCGGGTGAGTGCTGAAAGATATCAGTTAGTGCGGCCTTGTCCACTTTTCCGGCCAATGAACGAGGAATTCGATCAACAAAAAGAAAGAAGCTCGGTATCATATAAGAGGGAAGCTGATGTTGAACACTTTGCCTCAGACCTTGTCGCATTTCCTCTCGCTGCTCGTCGCTAAGCTGCGGCTGAGTGACCAGGAAGGACACTAATTGTTCCTTTGCTGCAACGCCTCTCTTCAAGACTAGAGTTGCCACAGCCGTAATAATTGGTTGCGAGTTCTTGATGACCTGGTTGATTTCGTCAAGTTCTACTCTGAGTCCTCGTACCTTAACCTGGTCGTCTGCACGTCCAACAAACTCAAAATTACCATCACTCAGCATGCGGACAATGTCGCCGCTTCGGTAGAACCTCTGTCCACATTTTTTTACAAATCTCTCGTTTGTTAGTTCAGTTCGACCAAAGTACCCGCGAGCTATCTGTGCACCTCCAATATAGAGCTCTCCAATGCTCAACAGAGGTAAAGGTTGGTCACCATCAGCTCGAAAAACGGCAAATGATGTACTGGGAAAAGGTTTGCCGATAATAGCAGTTTTGGCATGCGCCGTTACTGGGTGTATTGTGGTACAAAATGCAGCTTCTGTTGGTCCATAAGAGTTGACGCATGTGTCCTCCCATTCTGTCGCTAGGGTAGATGACATTGTCTCCCCAATGCAGTACAACCATTTGACTCCAGGTATTTCTTTCTTGGTCAGAGAAGCTGCTACAGATGGCGTTAAGTCCAGAAGGTCGACATTTAGCGTATTGATGGTTCCCGCCAAATCGTCTAGCATCTTCGTTTGCCCGGCTGAGCAAAGCGTAAAACCGAACGTCCACGCAAGGAAGCAATCGTAATAACACATATCAAAGCTGGTAGCAGCATATTGCAGGAGTCTCGATGAGGTATCATAGGGTACAATAGACCTGGAGGATTTGATCGTTTGAATCGGTGAGTGGTGTTCCATGCTGACTGCTTTGGGCACACCGGTTGAACCACTCGTAAAGATACAGTAAGCGAGGTTTCTGCTGTTAATACCAGAGATAATAGGGTTTCCCTTTTTGGTATGCTTTACAGCCTCAACATCAAGCATAGTGGACACAGTAAAGGCCTCTGATAGCGGACACTCCTTTGTATACAGAACAAAGCTCGATTTCAAGTCCTTGAACATCAGGAGTTTTCGCGCTTCCGGGAGATCAGGATGAACAGGCGCAAAAGCAGCCCCAGCTTTGAGAACGCCTAATACGCTGGCATAGAAAAGTGGAGACTTGGATATGTGGATTGGCACGATATCCTCAGGTCTAGCGCCACTGTCGATGAGTGCATGCGCAATATCATTAGCTCTCTCATTGAGCATTTCGAAAGACCAAACTGTTCTTGTTCCATCTGCATTCAAAAAGTCGAGTGCGATTTGAGCCGGGTTTATTTGTGCGTTATTCTCAAATTCAGAGTGTAGAAATTGCGTCTCTGTCCAGGAATTGTCAAAATCGAAGTTATTTTCGGCCCGAAGACTCGAAGGAAGGCCGATTGTGGCAGTAGACGGTGCCTCTGGTTGGTTAACTATAGTTCCTAAGCAGTAATCAAAAGTGTCAGCGACAACCTTGGCATCCGTCTCTGAAAGGACTGAATTATGGTAGTGAAGGACTATTGTCAGCTTGTCTTCAAGCTCATTCTGCGAGATCTCACAGACCAAAGGCAGGTCCATCTCGGCCCAATTCTCTTCGAGTGTCCAAATATTATTATCTAGTGGATCGCTGGGTTGTTGAAGGATAACCAGGGTGTCGAAGAGCCGGCCCCCGTCCTTAAGCACAATGTTCTGTATCCGACGAAGTGGTGTCAGTTGGAAAGCGGATGACTCGATGATATAAGCGTGGGACTGCTGTGCCAGTGCTCCATTACTTCTGTTAGCATCAATATTCATGCGGACGGGCAAGGAATTAAAACAGGGCGCTACAAGTTTGTCTAGGTCGTGTCCACGAAGAGCCCGTCCGCTTACTACATTACCAAAGCACACATCAAGCTCTCCGGTATAAAAATGTAGCATCTTAGCCCACGTAGTAAGGAGGGTAGAGAGGAGGGACAAGGAGGCCTGTTGACAAGCTCCGCGTATCTCACTTAGCGGTAGAAGTAGAGTCTGTTCCCATGAGGCCGACTTAGGTTCTCCATGAATTCCGTTGGTGAGATTAGGAAATGAGGTCGGTTCAAAACCGCGAAACACTGCCCCCCAAAACCTGTCTGCTTCCTCGACGTCTTGCGACATCATGTCTTGCAAATATATATCGTAAGGGACTGGAGGCAGAAGTTTGTTATGATGATACACTTCCTCCACCTCCTTGAGTAGATTCTGTATCGCAATACCGTCATACAGCGCATGGTGGCAGGAGAAGATTAATTTTGAAAATCTTTCTTCTTCCGCAATCGCAAGCCAAAGAGGTGGCTTTCCCTCTTTTAGCAGATCAAATATGACACTATTGGCGTACTGATATATTGACTTTGACCAGGCCACATCTTTCCACTCAATTCTTGCGTCTTGTAATACCACCTGGGCAAACGCATATGATGGGTCTTCCGTTGGTAAAAACGAAGTTCTGAGGATCTCGTGCCGTTGGACCATCATGGCCCAACACTCGCGAAGGTGGGATAAATTTCCATGGACACTGAACACCATTACGTTGCTATAGGATGACCCAGAAGTCGAATGTCCGCTCGCTAGCATGGCTTCCTGGAGCGGCGTACACGGTAGGATCCTCGAAGTAGGCAATCCTTTCATATCAAATAGATTCTGAATCCTCGAAATCTCGTTCGCCATGATGGCCGTTGCTGGACTAGAGGTGACGGCTTCCGCACGAGGGACATTCTGCGCAGATGTGTCTTTGAACGCGCCGAGTTGCGCTATCGTAGAGTGCTTCAAAATAGTGGAGATAGCATAAGATCCCAGATCTGCCTTTTTCAGCCGGTGACTCAAGGTTATTGCTGATATTGAGTCAAGTCCCAGGTTGAAAAAGGATGAAATGCGTTTGATTTTCCCCACGGGCAGTTTGAGTATTTCTGCAATTATCTGTGCAACTTGAACCTCCCACGCAGTGGCGATTGTCGTTTCGCTAGAAAAATCATCCATGTTGGTAGTGTGCTCAATAGTTTCTTCTGGAATACGATCGAAACAATTTTGCAAAAGCCGTTTGTCGATCTTCCCTTGTGTAGTCATGGGTAGATGAGCTACAGGAATGAGATGCGAGGGCATCATGTAAATAGGAAGTCGGTGTGATAGGGAGGCATACATCGTGAGCATATCTAGACGGAGGGTTTGGACGTCTAACACTCTGAAGGTAGTGCTGTCTGCCAAGCTGGGAACCCAAAAGTTAACCAGTTTCTCCGGGCCATCTAATCTTCGCAAAAGTAGGGTTACACAGTCTCGAACGCATATTTGGTCGAGAACAGCGGACGATATCTCTCCTAGCTCCACTCTTTGGCCGCGAATTTTCACCTGGTCATCCAGCCTGTTGGCAAACAGGATAGAGTCATCATAAAGTAACACCCCTGTGTCACCAGATCGATATATACGCCCGTAGAGGGGATGGTTAATAATTTTGGCGGCAGTCATCTCGGGTTGATTAAGATAACCTTTGAACACCTGGTACCCACCAAAACATAGTTCACCGACTGCACCTCGAGGCAAAACGACACTGCTCTTTGGGTCAAGTACAAATGTCGAAGTGTTCTCGAAGGCGGATCCGATGTTATTGATCAGGTCTGTTGGCGAGACTAAAGGGCGCACTGTACAGATATTCGTTGTTTCAGAAGGACCATATCCTGTTCAGATTAACTTAGCAGGTTTATGAGTATCAATTCATGATATTTACCTTGATGGAGTCCTCGTCCAACCCATTTACGGCGCACGTATTCCGTCAATGCTTCCCCAGCTGTTACAAGAAATTCAACTTGTGGTACATTCTCTGGATCAACCAAGGCTGCGACTGTTGGAGTAAGGCTCAGATGTGTGATACCCATCTTACAGATAGCGTCTTCTAAGTTGGTAAATACATCTTCTTTGCTTGCTGAGCACAAACATATGCCCACGTTCCACGAAAAGAAGATCTCGAATACAGAGACATCGAACGCTTGAGAGCATGACTGGAGCAGCCTTGAGTGGCTTGAGTAGGGGTATATTCCGGATAGGTAATTCAAATTACTCATCAGATTATCTTGTGTGACAAGGACACCCTTAGGGACACCAGTACTGCCACTCGTGAAGACACAGTATGCCACGCGTTCGCCATCGTATGGTGTATCAAGATTATGACTGGCATGTAGATTGAGGTCAATCTCCCCAAATGGAATGACAGTAGTGGGTGGGGGTGGCTCGAAATTCATTGATGCTGAAGAATCGACGACGCATACTGCTACCCGGGCTTCGGCTAAGATTGTCCTCGTTCTTCCGCTTGGCAGATCCGGAGTGAGTGGAAGGTAACCAGCACCTAGTTTGAGGACTGCAAGAATGGCCACATAGAGTTCAACAGATTTCTCCATAATCACCCCTACTAGATCACCAGAGCGTACTCCATGCCCTAATAGACTCCGAGCAAGCTGATTGCTGCGACAATTCAGCGCAGCGTAAGTCATCGTATCCTTGACTTGCATTACCCCATCCACGATATGGGAGAATTGGATTGCGTCCTTCTCAGGCGCAGCCAGGGCCCATTTTTCGACGGCGAATGAGGGACCATGAGACGACAACCATTCTTTTGGTGCAGGATTTGCAATAGAGCACGAAGATGCAGAAAAGCATGTCGTAATGTCAGTGGTCAAGCTATCTGTATCCCTGAGAAAGCGTTGAACCACTTCGTCAATCTGTCTCGACAGGTACCTCGCCTGACCAACTGGGAGTATGGAAGAGTCAAAATTAACCCTAAATGATATATGATCTGTCCGTGGTTCATACTCAAATGTAACCTTGAATTCAAGTTCATCTGCGCTCTCGATTACATACGCGGATGCTGGAGAAGTCGTGGCTGAGTTGAAGGATTGTTGCCATACGAACAACGCATCGAAAAGCCGCGCTCCGGCGCGCACGTTTGCAGCTTTTGAAATCTCGCGTAGAGGTATAGTGAAATGTTCTAGGCTGGCCCGGTTCATGCGCTGCGCTTCCTTCAATATATCGAGCACCCTGAAAAGGTTTCCGAAGCGCAACCGAAAGGGAAGTGTCGCGATACATGGACCAATGATGTCCTCTACCCCGACAACGGGAATTGTTCGACCCGAAGTAACATTTCCGATAACAATGTCGCTTGAGCCAACATAAAGACTCAAGACAAAAGCTATCGCCGACTGAAAGAATACCTGGGGACTGACAGCAAGCTCACGAGACCGCTCGAGTAGAGATTGCAATGCGACATCCGAGCGGCCAGCGATCGAATGCGTTGCATTATCTGCGACGATCACACCATTAAGATTTGGTAGTGATATTTCCGGTCGATCATGAAGAAGCGTGGCCCAGTACTCTGCATCCTCCTTTCGTGAGCTTGGTTGATGTTCAAGATAGTACTGGATAATTTTACGATATGACGGTCGTGATTTAGCGCTTCGCCCAGCCAGCAAACCCTCAAGATCCTGGAGAATCAATTCGAACGACCAACCGTCATATAACGCATGATGAACTTGGAATAGCAATCGAGGCTTTCCAAAACTTATTCTTACTTGGACAGAGAATGGCCGCAATAATGACTCATAGGAGCCAAGAGAGTATAGCCTGGAGAAGGCACTCACTTGTTGAATTTGTGAGGCTTCTAACTCCTTCCATACGACTTGGATAAAGGTACCGTCATTTCTGGTTGCTGGATAAAATCCAGAGCGCAAAATCTCGTTGCCTTGTGAAATGCCATGAAGTGCGTTTTGAATGTCCTCGAAAGCATACAACTCTAAGAGCTCTACCTCAATCCAATTACAGTAGGCCTTAGGTCTAGCAACCGTTTCTGCAAGCATAGCCTCTTGTAGAGGAGTGCAAGATAGAGTGTAAGCAATCTTTGCATGCTGCCGTTTGAGTTCTGGAGTATCCAGATCTCCACTGTCTGTAGAGACCAACTCATCATTAGAAATTGCCCCATTTCCCAGCCCAGCATTCTTAGCAACCTGAAGAAGATTCTCAACACTAGTTGCGGAGAGTAGTTGCAGTGCGGTAACCCGGTATCCTTTTACTCGTAGCATAGAGGCGAGCCGTATGGCTTGAAGCGAATCAAGTCCAGTAGATGCAAGATTAGATTTTAAGTCCAGGTCTTGCTTCATGTGATTTTGAATGAGGCTGAGCATGGTGTGATTGACAGCGTTTCCCGGCTGTTCCACCGCTTGTCCGTTGCGATGCATCGCATTCTGGTGATGCGCGATGAGAGAATTCCTATCAATCTTCCCGGATGGAAGCTGTGGCATGCGATTAACAAACAAAATATGGGTGGGTATCATGATTGCGGGTAACCATCGTTTGCAAACCTGGAGGACGTCGTCCCGCGACATCTTACCAGTGCCAGTGGCACAAAAGGCAACTAGAGCTTCTTCAATGACTAATACCGTGGCCGAACGACATCCTTTTAACTTCATGACGGTCTGTTCGATTTCTCCTAGCTCAACTCTCTGTCCTCTCAACTTCACCTGACCTGCAACGACACGCCCAAAGCACTGAAGTGTGCCGTCACTGCAGACTTTTGCCCGGTCGCCAGTGCGGTATAGGTATCCATATTCACGGTGATGCACGAAAGATGCAGCAGTAAGTTCAGAGCGGTTCAAGTATCCCTCTGCTATTTGAGGGCCCCCGACGACCAGCTCTCCCTCTTCCCCAAGTGGCAGTATATTGAAATCCGGTGGAGACCCTTTTTCGACTAGCGGCGACACTACGAAGGCTGAGACCGTGTCTAATGGGTATCCTATTGCTGTGGTCGGAGCAGTGGTCGAGAGACGGGCTTGTAAGGTACAATGTATCGCAGCTTCGGTCGGCCCGTACATGGCCCAAAGAATGCTCTCTCTTGCACCAGAGCCACCATATTCGTCAATTACATCCCGAGTAAGCATCTCACCGATAGTGAGAAGAAGCTGAAGACCAGGAACACTCGATCGGCCCTCAAGAAGATTGCTTATTACTGTTGGCGTCAACTCGGCCGCGTCGATGTCGAGGTCTTGTATTGTTTCTGGAAGGTTATCGAGCATTTGAGCGCGTGTACGACTTGCCAAAGTACTGCCTCTGTACCACGGAAAGAATATTTCGAAGATGGAGACATCAAAAGTAGGCGCCGCGAATTGGAGGAATCGGGCAAAACGTGGAATATGCTGGTCATGAGCCAGCAGGCTTTGAGTAGCCGCACGATGGGACACGCCTACAGCTTTTGGAGTCCCAGTCGAACCGCTAGTATATAGAACATATGCCAGATCATTCGTATCGATGTGTGGAATCGTGCAGAGATTGGACTCTCTTTCCTGGAAAATTTCGTGGTCCACTTTGAATACGACAACGTCTGTATTTATTCGCAAACGTGAATAAATTTCCGAGTCTGTGACAATCAAGTTGGCTGATATATCGGCCAAAATGAAGTCAAGTCTTTCCACTGGGGTGTCGAGGCTGATGGGGCAGAAAGCTTTACCAGCCTTCAAGATTGCAAGAAGTACGATATAAAGCTCTGGGCCTTGTGGTAAGAACACTGGAACAATGGAAGAAGCATTTTTCACATGTTCCAATGACTTCGTAAGAGAGTGAGCAAGATTATCGCTCAATGTGTGTAAAGTCTCAAAGGAAAACTGCCGTCGTTTTGACCCAAGAAAATCAATAGCAGTTGCAGTGGATGGAGGAGCCACTAGCTCGTGAAGCCGAGTAGGGCCTGCAAGGAACGAAGCAGATTCGTTGATGATCGATAGTTTGTGTGATGATTTTCGAGCGTGTACCATTTTGATGGACCAATGAAAATGATTGGATGTTGTATGATATGAATGCCTCAAGGCACGACAAGCTGTTTTTCACAGCAACAAAGTAGAGGTAGCTTCAGGGTAGATAATCTCACAAAAAAGCCTTATGAATTTGGCTTTTTTGAGATTATTATATAAAGACCTCTCGTGGCACGTCTTCGTGGATGAGAAACTGCAGAGCGATGATTGGTTGACAGGTTCTAAGTATTTTTGACGAGTATTTCCAAGGCTGGTGTCCACGTGAGGACGTGATGGTGTCAGTCTACAACGTGTTTAAACTTGTTTGTAAGACGAGTTCAATGTTAGGGTCTCAGTGCGACAAACCAGCTACTGCCAGAGTGTTGGGACACCGGTTAGCCTCGGGCGATCCTACAACATGCAATTTTCCTAGATAGGGAAAAGGAGCTTTTAGCCAGCGTAGCGAAAGCCCATTCCCTAACTGTTCGGTTTTAGGTGTAGTTGTCGTTGAATGTCTCTGTGTTTGCCTGCAAAAGCAACTTCATACATCCCTGACCTGGTTTGTGAGCGTTAGTCTCAGTGTGACCATCAACTTCGTCATACAAAAACGGGACACCAGAACAATCGGGGGCCCTGGTTGGGTCAAGTAAACGAAGGGGAGCTCAAAATATTCCGAGACTATCATCCGCCCCACCATGGCTTTTGTTAGCCTCAAGACCTTGATGCGAAGGTGACAGATGCGACGGCACGTTGGGTCCGGATGACCCAGCCCACTGCTCCATCTCTCCCCTGCCGCTACACATTACACTAGCGCAACCCTCCCACGCGGGTAGCTAATAATTGCTTTGACCAGGGGCCAACGCGTCATGGAATACCCGGTCGAGTCAACAACTCGGAGTATGATCGATAGAAAGCCCGATGTCGGTTCATTCACCGGATTCGAAGGCATCCATCACGCGTGCCGACTGGCGACTAGGTACTAGGCTCAATAAGCTCAAAGAGGCTGCAACTAGAACCGAACTGAGCAGACAAGTTTCTGTCGTACTTGGCTGCGGACGACGGCGCTTTCACATGCATAAAATGCACAATAGTCGGCTCACATGAAATTGAGCATACCTCCGAGCATCTTGGCCAGTGCAGCGGGTAATCAACGTTGAGAAACGCATGCTGTTAGCAAGTGGTCCAACTCTTGGTATAGATTCGTTATCATGCACAAAAGGAACTGTCAGTCGTCATGCCAAGACTCTAACTTAGCCTCGGATTGCTTCTGCCGCCTGTCAGAGACGCGATGGTCTCCAACACGTCACGAAGAACTCGTACGGTATCTCCATGGCATGTACGCGCATTGAACCAGGAAGCCGCCATCAACTCATCGCGAGTTGAAGATGCATTAATGAGCCGTTGACACCGATGGAATCTTCAATCTCACCCGCGCTTCAAAGCGCCCACACCTCTATTGAGTCAGACGACGAAAGCGACCCTCTTCTCGACTCTGAACCCGGCGACTACCAAGATGGCGTCCGCACTCGACGCAATTCGCAATGGGAGAGACATGTCGAGCCATCTTTAGCAACCGTCCAGCCACAATTTACAAACATAGTTGCGATCCGCCAAGCTTTCATACGTCAAATTTTGGGACTCAACCCATTCAAGACTTCTTATTTCGCATTGTACCGACCACTCGATGATGTTGGATCTCGATCAGTGCTTGTTTTGGGGGTCCTCCTTGCGATGGCTGCTGGTCTCCCGCTCCCAATGATCGGTATTATCCTGGGAAAGATAATAAACAACTTTCCACCGCCTGCAGATGAACTCAAAAGTCTTCTTTATCGTCTGATGTCGGTCGCAGTTGGCTATTTTGTTGTGACTTGGGGATGGGCTGTCTGTTGGGCAGTTATCGGCGAGAGGGTGTCGCGAAAATTGCGGGAGAGATTGCTCCATCGTGCGTTGGGCATGGACATGGCATATTTCGATACTGTTTCCCCAGATATATCGAACATATTGACAGAAAAGACTCAAGCCATACAGCTCGGGGCATCAGAAAAAGTTGGACTTTTCATTGCTTCAATTTCGTACTTCATATCTGCATTTGCTGTGGGCTTCTGGCTCAACGCTAAGCTCACTGCCATTATGTACGGCTATCTGCTAGCGACTCGCCAATGATTGCTAACATCTGCAGGTTTATTACAGTCATACCTTCAATGACTTGTGTTGTATTCTTCGGCACGAGGGCGGTTTCGAGATTCTCGAAACAAGCTGCAATCTACACGGAAAAGGCGTCGTCCGTAGCAGAAAGCGCAATAAGAGGTGTACAGATCGTTCAAGCCTTTGGGTTGTTCAACCAACTCAGTGAAGAGCACATCCACCACTTGCAATCTGCTTTGCATATTGGAATCAAGAAGAGCATTGCCGGCGCACTTATGCTAGGGTCCATCTATTTTGTAGCTTACGCGACGAATGCCTTGGCCTTTTGGTGTGGCGATCATTTCAGGAACGGAAGTGCCGAAGCAGGCACCATATATGCTGTGGTCTTCCTAATTCTGGATGCCTCTTTCGTACTTGGTAGTTTTGGACCTTTCATACAAACATTCGCTATGAGCGCGGCTGCTGGCCAGTCTGTTCTTGAGGTTTTAGATCACCCTAGCGCCGACATCGACGTCTATTCGCCCAAAGGGAAACCGGCCAACAAAACTCACTTCGACAAGGAACTCAGCTTTTGTTCTGTCTCCTTTGTGTATCCTGCGCGGCCCACAGTTCGCATTCTCAACGAGGTCAATCTACGATTTCAACCTGGTCAAGTAACGGGCCTCGTCGGCCCATCAGGTTCTGGAAAATCGACCATCGCTGCACTCTTGATGCGATTTTATGAGCCTACATACGGGACGATATCCCTCGGGCATGACAAATTGCAGACATTCAATATTCAAAGCCTTCGGTCACATATGGCATTAGTAACTCAACATCCTATTTTATTCACCGGCACTATTTTGGAGAACATAAGACTGGGACTACGACGAGCATTGCCTGAGGATGAGGCACTTGCTAAATGCCAAGCTGCAGCAATCGAGGCCCATTGCGACTTTATAGAGCGACTTCCTGATGGTATTCATACGAAAATTTGTTCAGGGCCGCATTCGCAGCTCTCTGGAGGCCAGAAGCAGCGAATCACGCTTGCACGAGCCTTAGTAGGTGACCCTTCTCTGCTACTCTTGGACGAGTTCACTAGTGCGATGGATGGTAAGTCATTATTCTTTTCGTTCTAGCCCTTACCATCTGTTAGCAGCCTCATATTGACTTGCATTTCTAGGCACGAGTGAGGCTACCGTGCTTGAAAACCTGAGGCGTTCCTCGGCGACCAGCGGGCGCACAACGATCATAATTGCGCATCGGCTTGCAACAGTTCGGAATGCCGACCGCATCATTGTCATGAAAGACGGTATAGTAGAAGAGGATGGCCAGCATGAAGTGCTCATACAAGCCAAAGGAGTCTATGCAGAGTTGGTACGAGCACAGCAATTCGAGAAGAGGGGTAAGACATCTGCTGCGCCGTCTTTTATCTCTAGCTCTCGCTCTACCCACAAAGAGCATCCGTGTTCCGGTGAAGTTACGGAGAATTCCAGTTCAACGGGAATAAGCGCAACAACTGGCAGCCATAATTTGAGTACCGGACAATTGATCTTGAGATGTGTCGCAATGAGTCGTCAAGAATATCCAGCCATTGTAGTGGGGCTCGTGTGCTCAATATTTAGCGGCTCTGTGATAATTGGAGAGGTATGTGCATGAGCCTGTTCAATGCCATCTGGATGCGTCATGGCACTCCAGCTTGAACGTTCATCCCTCAAGAGATCGGGCATTTTGGGCATATATTTACTAACAGTCGACAGGCTATGCTCTTCGGCAATCTGGTGGAGCTTCTCAATGATACCTCTCGTTCAGATGAGCTCCCCGCCAGGGTCGCTTTCTTCTGCTTACTGTTCTTTGTGCTCGCGATCGTTGCTTTGCTATCTCATGGCTTCGGTAAGACTGCCTTCGGCATAGTTTCAGAAAATCTAGTTTTGCGCGTCCGAGACATTTCCTTCCGCACAATAATACAACAGGATATCGCTTGGTTTTCAAAGCCAGGCCATTCACACCATGCCTTGATGGCCAAGATCAACATGGATAGCGGCTCAATTAGTGGAGTTTCCGGCGTAATATTAGGCACAATATTCTCCATCGTGACATCTGTCTTTGGTGGCATTATTCTGGCGCACATTGTGGCGTGGAAGATCGCCATCGTCCTTTTGGCGGCTGTACCTGTCATGGTTCTGGCTGGTTTCCTACGTCTGCGCATATTGGCCATGGCTGAAGAGCATCACCAAACAGCGTATAACGAAGCCGCAGCACTCGCATCAGAGGCCACGTCGTCTATGCAGATTGTAGCGGCCTTTGGGCTAGAAAGTCACTTCCTTGAAAGTTACCAGAATGCGATCAAGAAGCCCTACGAAGAACATTTGAGATTCAGCATACTGGGTAACATTTTACTTGCCTTCTCATTATCCATTACCTACTTCGTCTACTCATTAGCATACTGGTGGTCAGTATATCCGAACCACTCTCGCGGCAGTTCGTCTTCGCTAACTGGTATTCAACAGGGGCTCAAAACAAGTGCGCAATGGCAACTACAGCCAGAAGGAGTTCTTCATCGTCCTCCCCGCCCTCCTATTCTCTGCTCAAGCCGCAGGCCAACTTTTCAGTCTGGCGCCCGAAGTATCACGAGCGAAAGCAGCAGCACAAAGCGTATTCTCCCTCCACGACGAAGAGCCTACAATAATAGCCAAATCACAGCCCCTGAGCGTATCCAGCAACGCCAGCTTCGCAGAGCAAGACGCGCTATTAACAAGTTCATCAGCAGCATACGGCACCTTCGGCGTCAAAGGCGAGCTCGAGTTCCGCGGCGTTAGTTTCTACTATGCGTCCCGGCCAGAAGTGCCCGCCCTCACCAACGTCTCGTTTCTCATCCGGCCGGGCGAATACGTCGCATTTGTCGGGCGCTCGGGAGCAGGCAAATCAAGCACCATCCACCTCATTGAACGCTTCTTCGATCCCACGTCCGGCCAGGTCTACCTGGACAACCGCGACATCCGCAAAGAGGCCGTCCAGATGCACCGGGCGCGCCTGGCCCTCGTAGAACAGGAGCCTGACCTCTTCCCCGGCTCCGTCAAGTTCAACATCATGCTGGGCAAGCGACCAGGCACACGTGTTAGCGACGCAGATGTAGAGCGCGTGGCACGCAAGTGCGAGCTGCATGACTTCATCATGAGCCTGCCGGAAGGCTACAACACGGAGGTTGGCGCGCACGGCTCGAAGCTGTCTGGGGGGCAGAGGCAGCGGCTGGCTATTGCCCGCGCGCTCATTCGCGATCCGGAGATCTTGCTGCTCGACGAGGCGACGTCGCAGCTTGACGCGACGACGGAGCGCGATGTAAAGAAAGCTATTGCGGCTGCTTCGCATGGGCGAACGACCATTATTATTGCGCATCGGCTGGCGAGCGTCCAGCATGCTGATCGTATCTTTGTATTTGATGCCGGTCGTATTGTCGAGCAGGGGCGCCACGAGGATCTTGTGGCCATGGGAGGCATTTACGCCGCCATGGTTTCGGCGCAAGAACTGGATTGAAGGGGTTCATTGTGGCTCATCTTGCATCACATCCTCTGAACTGCATGCCACAGGACAAGATAGACATGTCGTCGCCCTTTTGTACTATACCCCCTCTGGAATGCGTTTCCTCACTGTTGTACACCATTATCATCATCATGTTCGCGTAACTGTTTGTAACTCGGGAAGATGTGTCACGCACGCATGACCTGTATAGATAGTCCAACTAATATTGCAAACGACGTACCTACCTCCCGCATACATTCTAGCTCTCATCCCTCAAAACTCTATCCCGCCCCCCATACCAGCGCACCTGACTTGAAACAGAGCAACAAGCCGTTCCAGCCCGAGCCTGTCTCCACGCCGTCTTCACTATCGTCCCATGCTCACGCGAAACCTCGTAACGCACTGCCGACACTACGACGCCAACGGGTCAAGCGCCGCCTTCGTCATCGCCCGACGCAGATGATGTATGTGTTAAACGGCTTCGGGCATTTAGCCTGAGCAAGTAGGAGCGCCGCCATGGGGCGACGACAGATGCCAAGACGCAAGATGATCTGATTAGACAAAGATTAGATGTGCGCGCCCCCCCCACCCAATCGGGTGATGCGATGAATCCATCAGATAATTTTTCTTTTCTCCGACTTCGCGCCGCGTCACGGCCGGGAGGGACGGCCAAGGCGCGCGCCATTGGGGGCATCCCAGCGCAACCACCATCCCACGCTGCGTAGCAGCTGGCTAGCAGCTAGCTGCGGACAAGTTGCGGGGCGGCGTCGAGAAAATTTTATCTGCAGGTATTAGGTTATGCAGCGTGCGTGACGGGGCGCCGCGCTTGGCGAGGGTGTCGCTCCGATAATCTTATCAGATGAAAATTTGCGCTGAGCAACGGTGTGCGCAACGAAACGAGTGCTACGCCAGGTTGGAACGGGCCGTGGGCTAACCTGCGGGACAGGTTGTGCGCCAGGATCAAGGAGCACGGCTCTGACGAAAGGTCGTAGATCCTTTGGAGGACATGGGTTGGGCTGAGTGGACGATTGGCGACCAGGCCGTGTTGGTGCAGGCGACTGTTGGTGCAGGCGACTGCCCGGCTCATAACCTGGCAGTGGTAGCGGTGTTGGGGTATTGGAGAGCAAGGCTTCTTTCTTTCCGCCGTTACTCGAGAATAGGCAAAGGTACGTATGTTTTGCTGTTTGATACAAGCTGGAGATGGTGTTGTGTTGCCTTCCCACGTATGATGTAGACGTCATTACTCAGCGTGGGAACGGTAACTACCAGCTCGACAAATATCGTTGGAAGCGTCACGCAATGGATTTGTGTATAAAAGGATGTGAATTAATGGTCAAATCCAACTGATAGAATCCAGCTGTTTGTGGTCTGTTGGTGGCATTTCTGTTGGTACGTCGATCATCTTTCATGTCCTGAACGAACACGAGCTTTGCTAATGCCTTGAAGCTCGACATCGCCATTGCCTCTTACTTGAAAATACCATGACTCCTCATGCAGATATCTCGCCAGATATGGCTAATAACCCCATACCCACAGAGCAAAATGCGTTCAATGGATTCCTCACTGAAGACCTGGAAGAAAGCCACTTTCCTGCATTCGAAAACCGATCGCATCTTCGGTACACTCCACGGGAAGAGCTGCATGACTTGATTTGTGTTGGTTTTGGTCCAGCATCACTAGCTATCGGTGTGGCCCTTCACGATGCGTTAGATGGAAGTGATCCAACATTGGATGACGTACCTGGCCTGCAGGGGAGACCACCAAAGGTCGCCTTTCTTGAGAAGCAATCCCAGTTTGCATGGCATGCGGGTATGCTTCTGCCTGGTGCAAAGATGCAAATCTCCTTCATGAAAGATATGGCGACGATGCGAAACCCAAGGAGCGAATTTACCTTCATCAACTACCTCCACCAAAAGGACCGTTTGGTCGAGTTTGCCAACCTGAATACGTTTTTGCCTGCGCGTGTAGAGTATGAAGACTACATGGGCTGGTGCGCAAGCTGGTTTGAAGAAGTAGTTTCGTACGATCAAGAGGTCATTAATGTGGTTCCAGTCAAGTCGACGAGCGGCGAAATTACCAGCTTTACCGTAGTCTCACGCAACAACCAAACTGGGCGAACCGAGTCGCGTAGAACGAGACATGTGGTAATTGCGGCTGGTGGAAGGCCCAACATGCCCAAGCCGTTTCCTAACAACCATCCCAAGGTAATCCACTCGTCAAAATTTCAGTACATTTCAAAACAGCTTTTCAAAGACCACGAACATCCCTACAACGTAGCCGTGGTTGGCAACGGACAAAGCGCGGCTGAGATCTTCGACTTTATACACGCAAATTACCCCAATGCACGGACAAGACTCTTGATCAAGGGAGGAGCCCTACGGCCCAGTGACGACTCCCCCTTGTAAGCAGTGGGTACGAATGACCGGGGTTCGTGCTAACGTCCGGCAGCGTCAACGAAATCTTCAACCCATCTCGGATCGATTGTACCTATAGCCGGCTGCCCAAGCTACGCAGCGATACCCTGATGGAAGACAAGGGCACCAACTACGGTGTGGTGCGGCTCAATCTGCTCGAGCACATTTACGAGACATTGTACATGCAGCGTATTCGCCATGGCAGCTCGGCGGAAGAAGAGAGTCACTGGCCACATCGGATCATGCCATACCGACGAGTCATTGGTGTCGAAGACTCGCCGGTGCAAAAGGACGGAGTTCGGCTGCACGTGCGAGATTCCAGTCCCTTGTATCTCTCGGGGGAGGCTGGAGGGCAGGAACAGCAAGAGACCCTAGACGTAGACGCCGTGTTTGTGGCGACTGGATACTA
This sequence comes from Ophiosphaerella herpotricha, assembly GCA_028458525.1. Taxonomy (NCBI): domain Eukaryota; kingdom Fungi; phylum Ascomycota; class Dothideomycetes; order Pleosporales; family Phaeosphaeriaceae; genus Ophiosphaerella; species Ophiosphaerella herpotricha. The sequence goes on from JALNQK010000037.1 coordinate 44,526, forward strand.
TCGCGACGTGCACGAGACGCTGCTGAAGGAGGCACGACACCTGATGCCAGGCGGCGATGTCGAGGGGGCCAAGTGGAGTGTGCAGCGAGATTATAGGGTGGAGTTTGAGAAGAAGAAAGTCAGTGAGGAGGCCGGAGTGTGGCTGCAGGGATGCTGTGAGACGACGCACGGGGTAAGTGATTACTTTTGGGCACTGGGACGGCGCAGAGGAAAGAGCTAACGGGTGACAGCTGAGCGACACGCTGCTGTCGGTGCTGGCGACGCGCGGAGGCGAGATGGTGAGGGCAGTATTCGAGAAGGGGCCGGGCTGGGACGGGGCAGACGCGCTGGGGGGGGATGAGGGGTGAAGACGGGGACGGGGATGGGATTGGGGCGAGGGACGCACATAGGATGGTGGTAGACAGGTATGGTATGTACATTGTACGGGATGTAATGTGCTTGGGCATTGCCGTGCTAGCCCTGATCCGGCCAGGGCCAACGAGAGCGAGCCCAACCCAGCCAGCGTCCTGTCATACGGTGCTGCCGATGCCAACGTCGAGGCGCGAAGCCAGCTATCAAGGCCAGCGCGGAATGATATCGCCCAGCTCCTGTCCCTTCACGCCCGCTGCCACCCACACCACCTGCTGCTGCCGCGCTGCCCGTGACGTGTGTGCATCACATCGCCCCCGTTGGCCTGTGTGCTTGACTGACGCTGCAAAAGCCTGGCCACACCCCACCGACACGCTGAGCGAGGCGAGCGACGAGCATCCATCGACGACGCACGACGGGCCGGCATGCCCCTCGACAATCCGCCTGCCATTGACTGCGAGTAGCCCAGCGCCCGCAGCCCCTCCTGCGCCTGCTCCCCTCTGCCTCTGCCCTGCCCCAACGCCGCCATGGACTCGCAGCAGTGGACGGCTTACTCGACCGAAGCGCCGGCCGCTGGTGGTCGCCAGCCGCGGTACAACCTGGCCTCTCCCCACCAGCCGCCCCAGCGAGAGCCGGCCAGCGGGCCCTCGCACATGAAGCAGGAAGCCTATGCTGCTGCTGCTGCTGCCGCCGCCCCGGCCTCCTCGCGCCAGAGCACAATGGGGCCCAGCGCCCCGTCCTCAGCCCATCCCACCAACACCAACTCCTCCTCGCGCGCGCCCGACCTCAACGACAAGGACGGCGACATCGCCATGGAGGACGCCGACCCGTACAAGCCCAAGTACAATGCCCAGCGCCCCAATCACCAGCAGCGTCACTCGCAATCCTTCCTGCACCACGAGGAGAGCGCCGCCGCCCGACGATATTCGCCTATGAACATGTCACCCACCTCGCCCTTCACCGCCAGCGCCCAGCACGGCGGCCAGACCTACACCACCTTCTCGCCTCAGCAGCAGAGCAGCAGACAAAGCCCCACGCGCAACAACCCCTACCTGTCGTCGCCTAGCAACTACTACTCCCCTCCATGTACGTCACCCTCGACCGCCCACAGCCTGCTCCGGCCCCTCCATGCTAACCACCATTTCTGCAGCATCCCGTCCGCACGCGCCCCAGCTGCCGCCCATACAGTCCAACATGGGCCCCGAGAGCTTCTTTCCCCAGAGTGCGACCGCGCAATTAAACGCTGTATACAACAGAGAGGGCCGCTCGCCGCGTACGGCCACCAACCCGAACCCTCCACAGCTCCTACCCCCGGGCGGCGGACCGGTGCCCAAGTTTCAGACCGTCAAGAACACAGCCGAACTACAGCCCAAGATCAACGCACAGCCGCCGTTCCGCCGCGCGAACCCCGAGGGTGGCTTTATAAGCGTAAGTAAAAAAAGACTGTGCAACCATGGATATGCTGACAGACTGATACTAGCCGCTGCAAGCGCTGACGGCACATTTACCCACCACGTACAAGCTGTGCAATACCCAGTTTAACTACCAGTCCTCCCGAAACCCGCGCCGGGTTCTCACCAAGCCAAGCAAAGGTGTCAAGAACGATGGATACGACAATGAGGACAGCGACTACATCCTTTATGTCAACGACATACTCGGCTCCGAGGAGTCTGGCCACAAGAACAGGTACTTGATCTTGGATGTGCTTGGCCAGGGCACCTTTGGGCAGGTCGTGAAATGCCAAAATTTGAAGACGCAGGAGGTTGTTGCGGTCAAGGTGATCAAGAACAGGACAGCGTACTTCAATCAGAGCATGATGGAGGTGTCTGTCCTTGATTTAGTATGTTTCTTCGGAAGGAAAACACAGCCGCGAAGCTAACAACTGCCAGCTGAACAAGCAAATGGATAAAAACGATGACCACCACTTGCTGCGATTGAAAGACACCTTTATCCACCGACAACATCTGTGCCTTGTCTTCGAGCTCCTAAGCGTCAATCTTTACGAATTGATCAAGCAAAACCAATTCCGCGGTTTATCCACCACCCTTGTTCGCGTTTTTGCCCAACAATTGATCAATGGCCTTGCGCTATTAGGGAAGGCCAAGCTGATCCATTGCGATTTGAAGCCAGAAAACATCCTTCTAAAGAAGTAAGTACAAAATAACCTCTAACCAAAGCCATACTAAAGAGAACTAGTCTTGAAAGTCCCATCATCAAGATCATCGACTTCGGTTCCGCATGCGACGAACGGCAAACGGTCTACACATACATCCAATCGCGGTTCTACCGATCACCCGAAGTATTACTAGGCCTGCCATACTCTGCTGCGATTGACATGTGGTCTCTGGGCTGCATTGTGGTGGAGCTGTTCCTCGGTCTACCCCTGTTCCCTGGATCGTCAGAGTACAACCAGGTTTCAAGAATAACTGAAATGCTTGGTCTAGCGCCACATTGGATGTTGGAGATGGGGAAGCAGTCCGGCGAATTCTTTGAGAAGGCTCAGGACGAATACGGCCGCAAATCTTACCGTCTGAAGTCGATGGAACAGTACTCCAGAGAGCACGGGGGGAAGGAGCAGCCTAGCAAAAAGTATTTCTCCGCCACGACTCTACCGGATATCATTAAAAACTATCCAATGCCCAGGAAAAGCATGAAGCCACATGAGATTGAGCGAGGTGCGTGTAGTAGTTCGGTATAACGCGTACAACACTAACATATCGTAGAAATGGCAAATCGCGCTGCTTTCATCGATTTTGCACAAGGCCTGCTGAACCTCAACCCGCTTGAGCGATGGACACCTGCTCAAGCCAAATTACATCCATTCATCACACAGGCGAAATTTACCGGACCATTCGTACCCCCGATGACACTGAAATCAGGCTCTAGCCGGTCTCCCGCACCGGGTGTTCAAGAACAACAGCGATTCGAAGGAATGAGCAGGCAACGCCAACAAGCGCAACAACAAGTGATTGCTACACAACAAGCACAAGCGGCGCAGCACGCGGCATATGCGAATATGCAAATGAATCAATATGCCGCACAAAGCCCGCATGGGCAACAGAACATGTACAATCCCATGTATAGCCCCAACCAAGGCGGTGCCCCTCCGCCATATCCAGCGCAGGCTGCAGCGCCATACGGTCAACAAATGGGCATGATGCAGCCTCAACAGCCCCGACAATACAACCAGTCACAGAATCTGTACGCCCAGGCAACCACTCGTGCTGGCCGACAGCGGGCGTCGACAATGGATCAACAACAGGGGCCAACGGGCATTCCGCCGGCTCTGCAAAGAGTTATCAGCCACCTGGATCCTAATGCGCCGATCCGACTGCAGCCCTCACCCGCATACTACCCGCCGCCCCCCGATGGAGCCCCTGAAAGTGCTGCAAATGCGCGGAGAAGGGGATCGCGTGCCGGTAACTCGGCAAGGAACCAGAATTTTGTGCGTAACCTAGAGGACCGGTCGCTTGAGGAAGGATTCATGACACAGAACCATTGGCAATGACGAAACTTTGGCGTGATTCATTCGTTACACAACTGCGGCGTACAGTTGGTGCTGTGTACAGCAACAACAGCTTCTATGGGATGGGCCCCAAGCACGCTGATATCATAACTTTGGGTGATTCGCCGCTCAGACAAACAGCTGCGTTCGCCAAAGACTCGAGCCCGGATAGGTCAATGGCGGTTTTCGCTTCCAGGAGCACATTCGCATCCAAATGCCGCGGCCAGAGCTCGTTGAACACAAATTGCATCATTTTGTTAGGCGCTGCGATGGTATACAGCAGACTGGCCAGCTTGAGTAGTTATGACACGTGGTCCCGAGACTGTTAAAGGCGGAGAACCGTTTGGATGGGAGCATGGAGGCAGCATAGCATGGGTCGTTTGTTTCTGAGTTTAAGTAAAGGCTGGAATGACCATGGGGCTCATGTATGGATGAGGGTGTATGTACTTTTAGTAGCATTCATAAGCAGTGTAGCATTCATAGGCAGTCTATAAACATCTGGCAGTGTCCAAGGTAGAAGAAAATGTAGCAGCTAGGTAGTTGGTTTAGTCGTGAGGGTGGAGGACTGAGTCAGTGGCAATGAAATGATAGTGCCCCTCCAAGCGTGTATAGTGCACGGACCACCAGCACCACGCACATTGGTCCCGCCCCAAAATTCGTGCCGCCGCTGATAGATTGTTCTCTAGTGAGAGTGACTGTGCCCACCCACCCACCCCCAAAACCCTCGATCCTTCCTCCGGCAAGCCTCACTCGTGAGCACTGCAGCAAACATGTCTCGATTCTTTGCCGCCAGCGACAGCTCCTCGGAAGAGTCCAGCGAGGAGGAGCTCTACTCCAACGACGAGGCCTCTGAACAAGAAGACTCGGAGCAAGACTCGGACGAAGATGACTCTGATGACGACTCCGACTCGTCCGACTCGGAAGGCGGAGGCGCCAACCGTTTTTTGAAGGACGCCAGCAGCGACAGCGAAAGCGAGGACGATGACTCGAACAAAGTGCTCAAGAGCGCAAAGGACAAGCGCTTTGACGAGCTGGAGGCCACCATAAGGCAGATTGAGAATGCCCAGAAGATTAATGACTGGGTCGTCATTTCAGACCGTACGTCAGCACGAGGGCGGTGGCAGTACATGGCAGTGGAATGCTGACATTGCGCCACGCAGAATTCGACAAGCTCAACCGCCAGGTACCTACGCTAATCAAGCAGAACGATGGCAAGGTGCCCAAGCTCTACATTCAGGCTATTGCCGACCTCGAAACTGTCGTCCTCGAGACACACGAGAAGCAAAAAGTCACTCCCAAGAAGATGAACCAGGTCAACACCAAGGGTTTCAACGCTGTTCGTCAGAAGGTCAAGAAGCACAACCGGGACTTCCAAAAAGACATTGATGCCTACAGAGAGAACAAAGACGACTTTATGCGTGAAGCAGATGAGGTCGAGGCGGCACCCAAGGAGAAGAAGAAGCGCTCCAAGATCCCCCAGCTCGGCACAGAGATTATCGAGGACGCCACCGACGACGGCTTTATCACCGTCGGTGCTGGCGGCAAGGCGGTGCAATATACCCCCGAGAGTATCCTCAAGCATCTGCGCGCCATTGTCGAGCAACGAGGCCGCAAGAACTCAGACAAGCTGGAGCACATCCGGACGCTAGAGAGGCTGTTTGATGTGGCTATCAATGATTACCAGAGGATCCGCGTTTTACTCACACTCATCTCCACCCGCTTCGACTTGACATCGGGTACAGCGAGCCACATGCATCAGGACCAGTGGAAGCTGTAAGTCGTCAATCTCTCTTCTTAATCTATCGTACTAACACATTTTCAGTGCCGACCAAGAGTTTGGCAAGCTCCTGGAGATCCTGGAGAATACAAAGGAGATTGTCGTCATCGAGAACGCCGAGGAGTGGGAGGATGATGACAAACTACCGCCCATTAACGAAGGCGAGATCTTCCGCATCCCGGGCAGTGTAGTGTCATTTGTTGAGAGACTCGATGACGAGCTCACTCGCTCACTACAACACATCGACCCACACACTGCCGAGTACGTCGAGCGGTTGACTGATGAGGCCTTGCTGTATGCCCAGCTTGTGCGTGCCCTGATCTACGTTGAGGGCCTAAAGAAGAACCCAAGTTTGGAATTGCCACAAGACTCGCTGAACCGTGTTGTTATGCGGAGGTTGGAGCATGTGTATTTCAAAGTAAGTCCCAAATATACATTATTAACACCATCTCTAACAAGTGTAGCCCTCACAAGTCATCTCTATCATGGAAGCGAATAGTTGGAAGTCTATCCCCAACAGCCTCGACTCCCAAGTCACCCCTCGAGCCATTTCCAACGACACCACCTCCCTCGTCCAAACCCTCAGCACATATCTCTTTCAGTACAGCGAAGGCATCATTCGCGCCAGGGCAATGTTGTGTCAGATCTACTTCTTGGCTCTGCACGACCAGTACTACAAGGCCCGCGACATGATGCTCATGTCCCATTTACAAGAGACAATCAGCAATTTTGACGTCAACACTCAAATCCTCTTTAACCGGGCACTAGTACAAGTCGGTCTCTGTGCCTTCCGAGCAGATCTAGTATACGAGGCACAAACATCGCTGCAGGAAATCTGCGGTAGCAACAGGCAGAAGGAGCTTCTTGCACAGGGTCTACAGATGCAGCGATATTCACAAATCTCGCCAGAACAGGAGCGCCTTGAACGCCAGCGCCAGCTCCCCTTCCACATGCACATCAACCTTGAACTCCTAGAATGCGTCTATCTTACCTGCTCCATGTTACTCGAGATTCCACTCCTGGCCCAGCTTGGCTCGTCACCTGATCTCAGGAAGCGTGTGATCAGCAAGACCTACCGTCGTCTTCTAGAGTACCATGAGCGACAAATCTTTACTGGTCCTCCTGAGAATACCCGCGACCACGTCATGCAGGCATCAAAAGCACTGTCTGCTGGCGAATGGAAAAAGGCAGCCGACTTCATCAACTCGATCAAAATCTGGGAGCTCATGGCTAATTCCGAGAAGATCAAGGAAATGCTGTCCGGCCAGATCCAAGAAGAAGGTCTGCGAACCTACCTCTTCACCTACGCCCCCTTCTATGACACCCTCGCCGTCTCTACCCTAGCCTCCATGTTCGAGCTTTCAGAACGCAAAGTTTCCGCCGTCGTAGCCAAAATGATTTCTCACGAGGAACTCGCCGCCGCCCTCGACCAGGTCAACTCCGCCATCATCTTCCGCAAGGGCGTCGAGCTCTCCCGCCTCCAGACCCTCGCCCTCAGCCTCTCGGACAAGGCTAGCGGCCTCATCGAGTCTAATGAAAAAACCCTCGAGCAACGCACACAAGGCACGGCCAACGCCTTTGAGCGACAAGGCGGACGCGGCGGACGTGGTGGTGGCCGTGGACGGGGCGGCGGCAGGGGCGGCGGCGTCCCGCGCGGTGGTCGCAACCAGCAATTTACAGGCGGCGCGCTGGGTCGTGCGATCCAGGCTTAAGCGGCTGGATGATGGTATACCTTTGTCCTTTGTTGGGGAATGGGATGGGATTCATGCAATGGCGAATATGGTTTTGACGGGATTGCGATTGCGGTCCCGAGGTGCTTGATCGTGCATAGATAGATGTAGTGAATGAAAGTAAAAGCATAACTTATGGATGGATTTGAGTGATGTTTGGTATGGGGGTGATGGTAGAAGTGGATTTGGCAAGCTGCTGTTTTCTCGTCTGCAAAGCAGACGTTTGGCAACGACACGCATTCTCTCTACTTGCCCACTTTGCCCTATTACCATGGATATAAAAGCATGCGTGTCAAGTCAAGCCCACTTCTCATCACAAATCTACATCGCAACACAGACACATAGCACACGAGAAAAAAAAAAACCTCACCGTAGATGCAAGAGCATCACTTGTCGCCGCAAATCAAACATCACAAGCACAGATATAGTCGAAAAAACATCCTAGATAGGGAGAGAGAGGGGGGAAGGCATTTTTAGTGAACCATTACATTACCTGCATATGCAGAATAGGGTATCCTGGACTACACTGTGCAGAAAAAAAAAGATCATCCATGAAAACCTCTCCCATGACTTTTCCTTCCTCACTGCCTACCTCTTGTGACGTCTGTTTAAACCATCTGCTCGCCATGCGCGCCATGCTGAGCGGCAATGGGCTTGCGCTGCACACGGCTGCCGGTGCTATCATGTGCATGATGGCCATGGTGACCAGGACCCTCGGTCTGCGGCGCCATGGTACCCCTGGGTCCATCCGCGGCATTAAACGGGGCGCCGCCCCAGCTGCTGCCTTCATACGTACCCCAATTCGCCTTGCGGGTAAACACTGCGTCGTGGAAGCCATCGAAGGAGCTGGGCCCCGCGCCATAAACAAAGGGTGCGTGGCGGAGAAGCGGGATATGGTTGAATCGAAAGTCCCAGACGGAGGCGTAGACCATGCGGTAGGAGCTAAATGCCATCATGGTCCCGATGACGGCGCCGGCGAGGATGTCGTACCAGTTGTGGTATTCGTCGATGGTCAGCGCGCCGCCGATGAGGCAGGCGCCAAGGACGGGCGCGTAGATGGCGATCAGCTTCCACATGGCGGGGTGGTAGTTCGCGAAGACCTTGAGCTTTGCGTTGAGGTAGAGGTAGAGGAAGATGAAGCCGGCGAAGGCGGCGGTGGTGTGGCCAGACGGCATGGACTCGAGGCTGTCGTTGATCTCCTTTTTGTCGCCCGTGCAGATGGACCGGTCGAACATGATCTGGCGGTACCCGTTGCCGTTGGGGCCGCCAGCTTCGTTGCCGTTGTCATTCCCGCCGATGTTGAGGCCTGAGGGGATGACGGGCTTGCAGACTGCGAGGAAGTGGGGGCGCAGGCCGCCGATAAGCCATTTGATGAAGACTTGGAAGACGGCGGCGGCGATGAGCGAGTAAAGTAAGCCAATGGTAGCGTTGTTGACATCCCAAAAGCTGCGGGCGCGGATCTGGACAATGAGGAAGACGGCAAAGGGGATGAAGAAGGCCATGAGGGCGGCGGCCCAGATGGGAACGATTTCGTTCCGCATTGGATAGGCGAACTCGGGATACACTATCTCACCATCTTGGAAGACGATGGGGAAGCTGCGTGAAGGCGCTGGATCAGCCATGTAGACACCTAGACCGATGGCACCCATGGCAGCCATAGTGACGATATCGAGGGCAGTGGCCTTGACCCACTGGCCAAACGTGGGCCTGCTGTTCCACGAAGGCGTGCCATGAGACGTAGTGCGGGGCGTCTTTTTAGCAAAGATGCCAGGCTTCTTTTCGTGGTGAGTGCCAGTGGCGGTGGTAGTGTCTGCAGCCGCAGGTGTAGCGCGGCGGTTGAAGAAACCCATGTTGATATTGGTTAATGGTGTTTGAAGGTGGCAGGTGAGGGAGAGGGAAAGAGCAGCAGGCCGGCGATGTTTTGTATGCCAGACACAAAAGGGCTCCGTTTGCTACCTACACGTCACCTGGCACCCGCGATGCAAGCAGCCATATATACCCAATTCCCTGTCCCCAATCTCAAACACACCACAGGGCTCCTTTTACATCATGCCTTATCTCACACCCACTCAATCGGGTCTCTTTACTAGCCACAAACCTGCTTCGAGACACATGATGCCGTGGTGATGTCGGCAGAAAATCCCCAAATGCACAACGTTACCCGCTTTTAGCCAACGGGATGCAAGAAAAGCTGCAGGCAAGTTGGCAAAAGCTTGAGCAAGCTTGGTACGGGGTTAGCGGTGGCTGATGATGGCATTGCGGCACGCGGAAGCCGGCCAAAGAGCTGATTTGCATAGCCAATGTCGATGGTGAAAGGTTTGCGGTACGCTTTGTGCGGTATGTGATCAGCTTGTGTACGTGTGTGACGTCATTCTATCAATATCGGCTGGCAGGTGGAGCGAGGTACGAAAAGCGAAGAAGCGAATAGAAGCAGCACGCTAACACATGGGCCTGGTACGTACAGTTTGGAATAATGCTTGTGCTCATCTTATGAAAATACATAGGGAAATAATGGTATCCTGTGCCCTTAGCGCGACTCTGTTTAACAGAACTTCTCCTCCCCTCTCAGATTACTCCACACTCAAACGGGTATCAATATTACAACGTCTACTAATTGTGGAGATGAACCTCAGTGGTTCCGCTGCGATGCCACGTAGCAAGCAGCACGCCGCATCGTCCGCACTTATGCTGGACGTCCTTGAGCGAGCTGACCAAGTATGGAACACATCCCAAGCAGCAGAGGAAGCAAAGACCTGCGGCCCAAGCGCTACTTCATGTTAGCTTGTGCGACTAATATAATTTTTATTTTTTTTGGATTGGGTAACTCACTGTGTGGTGTTACCCGTCTCAAACGCGACGTTGGTCATGGCGCGTTGTCCACACGCGGGACAATCTGCTGGTGTAGGTCCCCGACCCAGACTTGCAATTGGCGTTGCGCTCTGGAACACAGTGCCACTGGGTTGCTGGGGAGGCATGCTAGGTTGCGGCTGTGGGTGAACGGCTTGGGGATGTGGCTGGGGTGGCTGGGCCATGTATGCGCCTTGTGGTTGCTGGGGAGGTGGCGAAGCTACTGGCGACCCAGTGTACTGTTGTTGCTGAGGCTGTGCGTACATGGGCTGTTGCTGCTGCTGGTATTGCGCAGCATTAGGATCCTGGTGGTAGGTAGGCGGCTGTTGCTGACCAGTCATATCTGGTGTTTGAGGGTATTGTTGCATTGGGACTATGTCTAGTGTCAGTAACACTTTTATTCGTTTGCAAAAACGTAAAAAGAGCTGTTTTGGCATCGGCGTGGAACATTGCGCGTGGAAATGGAAGCGCTATTGTACGCGCTTCTAAGAACGAAGATGTACTTACCACCTTGCTTCTCCATTGCGACGGTATTGACGGGAAGGTTGGTGGACTGGCTTGGTGGGTACAGAGCTGTATTTGTAACTGTCGAGGGAAGTTGCGCGTAGCAAACAAAGGGGCTGCAAGATGCGGCTGAAGAAATACTTATGGGCGCAGGACGTACACAAAACGGATGCGGCGTCGGCGTGCATTTCATCAAAAACCTTGGGGCGCACCGCCTTCTGGGCCCAAAGCCAAGGGACCCAAGCCATGTTCGAAAAATTACACAGCCCTCAGTTCTACGATGATAACTGGGTCCCTGTCTGCTAGATGCCGCCGAGCTGAGACTACCGGGCCAATTAGACACGCGCATACTTTACACGTCGTCCCATTTCTCTCATAGTCATGGCGAGGCGCCTTCAGCCTCAGAGATTGACTTGGGTGGGCCGTAAAGAAGAGCCAGTAGCGCGACAGGGAGTAGCGAGCGTCCTTGCAATGCTCGGACGCAGTTGGGTGCCGTTTGTTCTATCGTGCACATCGTGGGGGCCGTGTACCTGCTGCCGAGTTTTGCGTTATGCATGGGTTGCCGTACAGATGTACCGCCCCAGTGTAAGCGTAGTGGCGGATACGGCTGTTCAGATGCGCTGAACCATATAGGGTACAAGACACTCGAGGCCGGCTGCCTAGCATCTAGATATCAGGAACGGAGTCTAACATGTCCAGCAAGGCTGTGCTGAGCATAAGCAAATGTCCAACCAAGCGGTGACCAACAGCCAACGCCACAAGATTGGTGGTGCATGCAGTCGCTTCTTAGCGTCGCTATTTCGAGACGCGGGGCGACGCCACAGGGGCCCCAGACCAAACCATCAAGCTTCACATGCCGACCTACACATATCTTCAAGGCACTGATGGATCGCGAGGTCTCAAAAAATGGTGATTGTTGGGAAATACACCGATCCAGGCAAAACCTGCTATTCGCGTTTTCCAGTGTGTCCATAGGGAGGCGAAGCGAGGTGAGTGAACGGCAACGATTTGGCCCAAACCCCAATCGACTCACCGGTCCTGTTATGCACGGACTATCGAATTTCAGTATCGTGTATCCATGTCCTCTAGGTCGGCCTCCTCTTCAGATTCCTCAGCTTGACCAACCGCGATTTCTTCGTGACTGTTCATGAACTGGCGTTGCGCCGGTGTCAATTCTACAATCGTGGGCGCATAGTCTCCAAGCTCGTCGTCTTCATCTGCACCATTTACGTCCATTTCTACCCGTTCGCCGTCCTCTAACTCGAGCAATCCGCGCCTGACGTACCTTCCATCGACTTCCCATCCAAAAGTCTTCGAGAGGTATTCCTGCAGGTCTTCTAGCTCATCGACGAGATCCGACTTCCACTTGCCGTCGAACTCATCCAGGCTCTTGCGAAATCGCGTCAATAACGGCCGTAAGAACCCGCCCCCCATTTCGTTCAGGTCGAACAGACCCGCTTCCGTGTCGGCGCAATGGCTGAGCTGTACGCGCAGGATTGTTAGCAGCTCGAAGAATAAGCTTGTCCGGTCTTTGATTGCTTGTTGGCACGTCAAGAGTAGTTGTAGAAGCCGTTTCCACTGTTCAAGACACGAATTGTTGTTCAGTGTCAAGACCATCAAAAAGCTGAACTGCAGCTCGCCTAGTATATCCTGTTCACGCCCGCGCTTGTCGCTCGAGTGACAATGATTTTCAACAAGGTCGCCTAGAAACCAAGATCGATCTTGTGCTGCTTCTGTTCGCTCCCGCCCAGTTGCTCCTTCCCTCCACGTCTTCTTTAGATCAACAGGTAGGAACTTGAGCTCCTTCTCCGGATGCAGCGTGCTGTTGCTCAGCTCCAGGCCCGGTATATTCTCCATATCCTGGGCAGCAGACGATGCAGAGGTTAGACTCCAGTGATCCGGATTCAGGCCGCATATCCGTGAAAGGAGAGTTGGTGTGATGCGTGAGGTCAACTTGATCCAATCTGTAGACTCTTCAGACCAGCCTTCTTCTGCGCCAGAGTCGCCTTCCTGTACCGTCTGTCGGTAGGGTGTCAAGCCATCGTTCCATATACTTCCCAGATTGGCTTTCCACCTCAGTACTTGGGCCTGTGCGGTTTCTGCGATCAGGTCTTCGGTCTCGTGATGCCACTTTTTGACAAAGACCTGGGGTGAGCCTTGGCCAGGAGTCACATAGAGCCAAGCGCCGTGCCTCACAGAGAGGGCGGTATCGCTTGCAGCAAACACGAAGTGCAGTCCGGGCGGGACATTTTTTATACCATGGAAGCGGGGCGAGGTGGTAAATGAAAGCAGATCGATGCCGGCCAGAGCTTTGGGGGGAAGATCCAGCAAAAGGATGCAGTTGTTGATAGACGCCGGCGACATGGCGGCTCCATGGAACAAGTCGTCAAAGTACGTGTGGCGCAGAATTTTGGCGGCAGGCGGGAGCGTGAGAGGAGGGGGTCCAGCCTGACCAGGTAGCTATCAGTAGCCCTGGCCAATGAGAAGCGTGCAAACAGGTAAGATGCGCTGAAGTGGGTGAAGGGGATCCTAGAAAAGCCAAGGCGGCCGTCTGAGGCCTTGCTGGCCTAGTGGTCTACATACATCCGGCAGGTAGATGCGAATGCGAACCGTAGGAAACACCAACTTAGTCACCGAAAGGAACGCCTTACGTCATCGAGTATGGCTGGCCTGCATGTTCCGTGCCCTGATCCTCCACCACCATCCCACCACGCCCACCACCGTCGTTGCCATCATGGAGAACCGCCGCCGCACCCCCGGCCTCTCCTCGCTCTCCTCGCGCGGGCTCCAAAACCACCACTACACCACCCACGGCGCCGCCCTGCGCAGCCGCAACGCCCAATCGCTCGAGACCCAGCTGTCCGTCTTCCAATCGCTTCTGCACAACTTTGCCCTCACCCACTCCAAGGACATCCGGGCGAACCCCGCCTTCCGCGCCGAGTTCGCCCGCATGTGCTCGGCGCTCAACATCGACTTCCTCGCCTCCTCGTACCACCAAAACACAAAGGGGGGCAGCGGCAGCGGGGGCGGCGAAAGCATCTGGACGCAGGTGCTGGGCGGCAGCGTCAACGACTTCTACTTCAACCTGGGCGTGCTGGTTGTCGAAGAGTGCCGGGCCACGCGCGCCGAGAACGGCGGGCTGATCTCGGTCAGCGACTTGCAGGCGCGCATCTCCAAGGGCCGGAGTATCGGCGGCGGCATGCAGGTTAGCGACGACGATATCAAGCGCGCGGTTGCGTCGCTGGCGCCGCTGGGCTCGTGCTTCACTATCATGACTATTGGCCACCGCAACCTGATACGCAGCGTGCCCAGGGAACTCAATACCGACCAGAGCACTGTTTTGGAAGCTATCCAGGTCCTGGGCTATGTCACGGTTTCCATGCTGCAGCTCAATTTGGGCTGGGAGAGGCCGAGGGCACATGCTGTTGTTATGGACTTGCTGGCCGATAGTCTGGTCTGGGTGGACACGCAGGCCGGCGAGAACGAGTATTGGAGTCCTGCGTTTATGACGGTGGCTGGCCTGCCCTCATGACCTTCAAAGCCTTCAGCGTAGAATTGATACCCGGCGTCAAAATGCCACTACTTCACGACTTCATGACCAGCCTCGAACTCGAGCATATTCACAAACCAATCCTCTAATATGTACTACTGGGTATCTTGCTCATCACTACAAAAGAAAAGATAGCCTCATCCCAGAACCCTACATCACCTCCTCCAACACGCTATCCCGCCAATTCCGACACCTGATCAAGCTGCACAATGTTGATATCCCAATCCGTCTCATCTACCCGCGCCTCTCGTCCCAAAATACACTTGGCCCTTGTCATCGTCGCCTGGCTCATATACGTCCCATGCGAGTGCGCAATATGATTCATCAGCGTCTCCACTCCGCCATACACGCTCGACACCTTATCCTCCAGCGAGCAAATCATGCACCCATAATTGCTTTCTGCAAGATGGCTATTGCTCGCATCCTTCTTAACATGGCTCTTGGCCAAAAACAGCCACCGATACCGAATCCCACTCGCACTCGTCGCAATCCGTGGATCCATAATCGTAATCTGCTTATTCTTCTTGGTCGGATGCGGCGCGGTGAAAACGGATCCTTTGAAGCTGCACGACGCACACTCCCAGATCTGCTTGGTGTTGTACATGCCTGATGGCTGTGTACGCAGTGATAACCCCTTCTTGACATCCTCGCGCGTCGTCCATGCCCCGCGGCAAAAGCCCCAGTAGTTGTTCGCTTTGCAGGCACGCCCATTCATCATCTTCTCCTGCCCCACTGGCCCGTTCTTGATCGTTTCGTCGCGGAAATCGCGGCCCGAACGCACTCCGATGTATCCGCGGTCGCTGGAGCCCCCACTGTCGGTCGAGAGCATCGACGGCGTAAAACTTCCATGGCGGAGAGACTTCGTGGGGGATACAGGACCTAGCGCGGCAATCGGGGAAACCGGCGGTGTCAAGTTGTAGTCGGCAGAAGTAGTTTCTAGGCTCTGTCTTGGAAATCCATGCGGCGGCGAGACGTTCCCCGGTCTCGTATCAGGCATGTGCGGGGGGTGTTGGTACGACATAGGCGGGGTGGGCAGCGTCTGGGGATATTGGTGACGTGGGGCGTAAGGCGAGGCGGGCAAGTTACAATCATCCTGTCTTTGCGAAGCCTTTCCTATCCATGTCGCGTACGCTGAAAATTCATTTGGCTGACCCCAGTGATGCTGATGCGCAGTTGAGTCGACAGATCTATCTACTGCTGGTACATAGAGACCAGACGACGATGCTTGCCCCGTGGGGCTATCATGATACTGCAACTTGTCTGATGACGATTGCTTGTACGGCATGTCGGAGGATATGTTCAGCGGCAAGGGCGTCAGCCGATGGTCCGGGGCCTGCACCTGCGACTCGTGAGATGAGGTTGAGCTGTTACGGCCAATAGACGGTGGATTGGAGTAAACCGAGCTCGTAGCCGACACAGTCGACCATCGGGGTGGTATCTGCGGATAGGGATTCTTGGCAGCAAACTGTGGGTGGTAGTTCTGAGGCTGGTCGAAAAGGCCGTTGGTGAAGGTCGCGTGTGGAACGGAACCCCTGTTCCCGTAGTCTTCGACTTGGGGTGACAGGTTGTGAGCATCTCGGGTCGGGTACGATGGACTTTGTGGAGATAAATTTCCTTCATTGAGCATGACAAGAGTATCGCGTCTTTGCGGGTAGCGTTCGTCAAATCGATTATAGCTCCCTGACTCATGCGGCCTTTGGCTTATATGCAGGTCCTGGTACGACTGCATGATCTCATCGATCTCTGGGACCGTTACATTGCGGCCTTCTGCTCGCTTAGTGTCTATGAAGTTCTGGTATGCTGGGCTGAAGTTGATATCGGCCAATGCCTTTGACTGTCTCGATTGGTTCGCGGGTGGCTGGTTCGGTATGCCACTGTTGCGTTTCAAATCTCGAATAACTTTGGCAAGCCCACCCTGATTCTCTTGTGTATTTTCGCGCGGAGCAAAGGTGACTGCGGCAGGAATGTGGTCAGGTGCTAGAGTGTTCCTCTGTTCGGGGGTATCCATTCCCGCGGCTTCCATAGAGCTGGATGATTGGTGGCCTGGTGGATACTGAGGTGCGGTTTGCAGCTGAGGAGGCAGCCTAATGACCAGCCTTTGCTTCAGTTGGTCTAGTGTTGTAAAAGTCGCTCGTTTATTTGTGTTGGAAGCCTCTTGGAGTAACGTGAGGTTCAAAACGGCATATTCGAATTGTACAGCCATCTGTAAGGCCTTTATAATATCTCCTTGCATCATTATGGCGATATGGTAGAGTTGATCTCGTGCTAACACTGCAAATTCGGGCTACCATTAGCATCGTGACATCAACATTGAAAGAGTTGAGGCTTACCATCGCCTACACGTATAAGATCGCCAAACTCTCCCAAATCCTTTGCCCATCGGAGGCTTATCTGCCGCTCGCCCGACACCAAAGAGTCCTGAAGCTTTTTCTCGTCAAATTCCTGTTGCGCTTGGCGAGACCTACGACGCTTTGCCTTGATGTGCTTAAGCAGCTCTGTTCCTCCATGGAAAGCTGATATAATGGCCGAAACGGCCGCAACAACCTCTATACCAGCCATTCTATGAGCTCTTGGGGTATGTTACGGCGTCGCGAACGTCGAGTGACCTCAAAGAGGATGTTCAGCGATGATTATTCTCGGGATTGTATGGGAATGTAGCGAATAGCTGTGGGGTACCACAGTCCGTTTGCACTAATTGAACGGTCAGGCTCAATACGTAGCCGTAGTAGGCGGCAGAACGTCAGGGAAATGCGACCGTTTTTGCGCTTGAAAACGTGAATGAAGATGCCCAGGAGTATTCCGTGGGTAGAGAGAGGAGAAGGCTACCAAGCAACATGTCAAACTCATAATACTACACAGCCTCGGTGCTCATTCCTTGTGGGCGGCCTACTCTCGCGCGGTACATTTGGGATTAGCCTTGGGGGTACCACCAACAGGCCTCAGGCAAAGTCGGTGGCCCTTACCGAAATACGTTGTCCATTTCTGCGACCGCTCCAATGACAGCGAACTGTGGCGTAAGCCAGACGGGCTGTGTGCAGTCTTAGAGGATGCTGTTTAGCATGGAACGACTTGGCTGATAATCTTGACCGAATCCTGTCTTGATATTGTTGTACTAGCAGGGCGGTGGCTAATTGTTGTGGAAGCGGCATGTTCTTCCGTTGGCTAAGAGAAAATATGCCTACATGTAACATTATTGAGGGCGCAAGCCGAACTGCAAGTCGCTTCTCTGGTCAAAACTAAGCTGGAGCATGATGCTTGAGTGGTTGATTTAGAAGACTCGGACAGGTTACCGATGAGCTTGACTAACGAAAATGAAGCTTGACCGTGACCTGGGTATGGCGGGAAGTGGGGCGAGATGTGAGATGTGCGATAGCGATTGTCGTACCGGGATGGGCGGGGTCTTCTCAGCCACGATTATTGGCCCGGGGACCGCAGCGGGTAATAAGATGGGATTATCGAGTCTACTAATCCGTTGACCGGTTTACAAGGCTTAAATCAACGAAAATGTGCTGAAATTGTTACAGCTGGTGAGATGTATACCAACGTGCGTGTGGAGAGTTCAATACCTGACAAAAAGGTGTGCGTGATGAACTTCGAGGAACTAACTCGGACGGGCAACTGCTCACGTGCAGCATTCACACCAGACACCGCGCATTGGATATGCGGGTTATATGATCAAGACAAGGAGTCTTGTTTGATTGTCGAATAACACAAGCCTACTCTTCATCTCTTTGTGGTGTATGATGTCATACCCATTTGTGCTTCAATCCCATCTTCTATATCTACACCGCTCTACGGCGACGATTCGATTCATACTGAACATATCTACCTGCGACGAACAACAAAAAGGCCCATGTACACTCCGCAACCGGAACGGGGTCGCGTGAGCCAAGCAAGAATGCGGCATAAACCAGCCTTTGACGATGTGACACGCCATGTATCAAGACTCTCCTAGAGTCCCAGCCCCCGAATCACCAACAAAAGAAAGAGCGCCTGCTTTGAAACCTAATATCAACCCGCTAGTATAATGATTATAGCGGGAAACAAAACTGAGAATATGCATCTGTGGAGTCGAAGTCTCTAGAAGCATATGTAACGTTGATAAGGAGAAAATAGCGGGCCCGGCCGCCTATGAATCGACTAGTTGGACCCGTTGAGACCTTCTATTCTTAACTTCCACCATGGTCGGCGTTAATGCTTGCCGCTCAATCACTCGATCATGCGGGCTTCGTAACTCGGACGGAGTTCCAACCAGGGTTCGCGGGCTATTCGCTCTGCTTACTGAGATTGAACGCGCAACCCCCACCATTGCTCTCGGTGTACCTTCACCGTCTTTTTTCTGCACCTCCTTGGCTGAATGAGGCGGCGATTGGAGCTGCTGAATGCGTTGAAGTGGAGATGGGGCTTCCAGGGGCGCCGAAGACGGGTGCGATGAGAGAGCTGAAAGCTTGGTGACTTTAGGCTGTCGCTGTGAGCCTGACCGGGTGAGGCTCTTGGTAGGCATAGTATTGGATCTGGAGATGGCAACTGGTTTTGACATCATCTCCCATTCAGGTTCTCGCTCATCGAGTCGTACTTTTTGGGTGTGACCTGGCGCGGTTTTGGCAACTACTATAGTTACAGAGTCTGTATCGGACTCGAAGCTGTGGATTGAAGAGGGCGTGAGCGCTAACTCCTGTACTTTTAGGTTCATGGACGCTTTAGGCTTGAGATTCGGGGATGCTGTGCGCTTTTGGATAAAAAGCTCCTGGCCATTGTTACTGTCTTCCCCAGGTCGAGAGAAATTGTGGCGTAATGGAGATTTCTCGGGGACTGCCTTCGGCTTCTGCACTGCCCTTGAACGAGGTACTGATGCTGAGCGTGGTGATGCTGGTCGGCTGGTGGTCGTATTGGGAAACAACGACAATCGTGGTGACGGTGAAGGTACTGTTGGTGATGTAGCCCGGCGCTGGAGTTTATAATCCATAGGGCTTTCTTGTTCTTGATCCTGTCCGCGCGTTAGTGTATGTCGAAATCCTATTACAATTAGAGCTCTCACCTTGACTGAAAGCGCACCTAGCGGCCTGAGCTTCTCAGCATTTCCCTGCCTTCGTACCAAGAGTGACGAGCTTTGGTTTGAAGTCTGTAGAAGATTACCGAACATGATGCTGTATCTCTCTAGAGTGATATCAGGAATGCTAACATCGAGAAGCGGTTTCTCGCCTGGTAGATTTGGCTCTTCCTGGGAGACCTTGGGAGCCACCACTGGTAGAATGGGGGGAGTATTGTTTACAACGCTGTTAGGAGGTGATGAAGTCATTGTGGGACGAATTGACGCTCGAGGATTCGCGGGCAAGCTATTAGCCGTGAAAGCTCGTGGTCTTGTTGGCTTAGTTTGCGTGGTTGGTGGGGCTTCTGGAAGAACTTGCGGGGTTGTGAATGCACGGGATGCCCGAATGTTGGGTTTAAAGGTCGGTGGTGAGGGTGTGCGTCCAGTATCTCTACCTTTCATCACCTCCGTCTGTGATTCTATTGACTCTTCATCGTGGTGGCTATCTGCACGAACTGCCCTTGTTGGAGCAACAGTTTGTGTGAGTTGATAAAAGGGCGGCTTCTCCTCCTGTGGCGGCGTTGGAGGCGCTTTCCTAAAGATGGATTTCCAGCGACCAAGCTTGGACTTGGGCGGTTGGTGCTGGACAACCACCGGGGAAGGCGAACGACTAGGTTGTGAGAATGCCGACATTGGTTCGGTGGAACCTTCTGCTCTTGAGTTGAAGGTAGCGGCCTGAGGTGTTGAAGTCCAGTGTGAGGCCGCAGTGGGACTGCCCAGAGCGATCCCAATAATTCCCTCCGATGAGTTTGTAACCTTTGCAGTGTAGAGTACTTCGGTTGAGTTCGCAGGTAGTGAGAAGGTAAGGTCATTCTGAGAATGGACAGATGGGGCGGGATTTGTTTTCATGTGGAACAATGTCCTGCGATCTCCCGGCCCTCCAGATGTACTCGGCCGGATTGCTATATCTGGAGTCTCTAAACCTCCTGCTCTCGAGATTGGTGGAGCGTATAGGTATCTGTCATTTGTTTGAGAAGTGCCCACATCCGGCATTGAAATCTGGACCTCTTCTTGCTGGGCATCCTTTCGGTGCCCTTTCAGAAGTCGCATAGATTTCGACCTCGATAGAAATCCCGGCATGGCGGTTTCAGGTCGTTAGTGGGTATCAGGAAGGAAGTTAGTAAGAAAGGAGTGGACAAAAGAATTTAGATTTCTGAACAAAAGGAATGGACAGCCCAAAAAGCAAAGAGTTTGTACGGCCAGCGACGCGTGGTTGCAAGAGGTGAAAGAATGGAGGGGAGGCAATGAGCAGCGGGATTTGAGCCATCAACTTCATCAGTGGGCCCGGGAAACAACCTGACGCCTCCACATTTACCAGGGCCCAGAGCCGTCTGCCAGCGGCAATCAACCCATCGACGACGTAGTTACTAGGCGTTAGGGAAAGATTGCACGAGGACAGTGGCCGGGGTACCAAAGATCCACCGTAGTAGTGCGGGAAGGATGACTCTGATTGGTGGTACGACCAGTGCCATCCATGACCGGCAACGGGGATTCTCTGGCAAGCGTTGTATCATGGTATCTAACGGTGTGTGGGAACAAGTCAAAGGCGGCTGTTCCTGAACCCTGCAGCAGAAATGGTGGAGTGAGCACGTCCCTAGTTTCAAAGTGAGGCCGTGCCGCATGTAATTTCGCTATCCGCTGCCAAGGGTCCTCTCAACCCTTCAACAACAAACAGTGGCTCTGCTTGAAATGAGTTTTCTACCTGGTGGTACACGGTCGTAAATAGACATCTGAAGGCCCACTAGCTCGTCACCACTGTCACAGTAAGCCGCGACAAACAATGCGCAAATCTCACGTACGCAATGTTTGCATGGCGGATCGTTGGAGCGCGAGAGTTAGTAGTCTGACATAATCAGTGGGAAATGAGCCACCTACGCAAGTCAACATCCGGACGCAATCCTCCGGACGCGCTCTAAGATTGCTACCAATTTCTAGCTGTATATAAGCAAACACGCTGCTGCGCGGCCAAAATTACACCGAGCACAAAGCCCACGAACACAACGTTGCACAACATGTGCATGTCTGTGCCTCAGGCGGCTAATACGTATCACAAGAGCCCGGGAATTCATCGCTCATCATGCGTCTCAGTTCGAAGGTTGTAATCAGGCATGCTGCTTGCCTGGGCCAAGTGATCCTCATGCATAGAATCTCGGCAGAATTCTAAAATCTGCCGTTGAATCCAAGGGGCGTTCTTATTGGCCTTTGGATAGCGATCTTCCTGGTCGCCAGCTCCGATACCGTTCAGCCTCCTCTTTGACTGTATGTGGAATATGTTGTTTTAGTGCTTGTTCAAAGTGGCACATACGGATCATCGGCTCGCTGGATGGAGCCTTTTCGTAATCTGAGATTGCTAGCTCAACAGCAACCGCACAAAGACCGCTTATATCAGCGCCACTGCTGCCCTCCGTCTTTGCAGCAATGACACCTAGATCAACATCGTCAGATAGAGGTCTCTTCTTGGTGTGAATATGGAGAATTTGTTTCCTTGCTTCCTCGATTGGAAGCCCAATATGAATATGCGCGTCAAATCTACCCGTGCGGATCAGCGCAGAGTCTAGTATGTCAGGTCGATTGGTTGCCCCGATGATGAAGACATCCTTGAGGGCCTCGATCCCGTCCATCTCATTAAGGAGTGTTGTAACGACATTCAAGCCGCTGTCCTGCGTCTTCTCGCGTGATTTGCCAATGGAGTCAATCTCATCGAAGAATATAATACATGGCTTCGCTGCGCGCGCTCGTCTAAAAATATCTCGAATAGCTCGCTCGGATTCGCCCACATACATCTTTATGAGTTCTGAGCCTTTAACTGCAAGAAAATTCTGATTGCTCTCAGTCGCGACCGCTTGGGCAATCAGGGTCTTTGCGCAGCCCGGAGGCCCATACAATAGCACGCCTTTACGGGACTGCGGTCCTCCAAACTTAACATCAAGATCAGGATACTGGATTTTGTTAGTCTCGTTACCTTGTTTTATTTTAGGGGAGCAACCGACCTTAAAGGGGCGAATGGTGATAGCTTCGAGTAAAGTGCGAACATGGTCCAAGCCAGCGATGTCTGCCCACTTTACTTTAGGCACTTCAAGAATGCTCTCCTTCAGAACAGTAGGCTGTACCTGATCGATTACAGCATCAAAATCTTCTTGTGTTACAAAATCGGTCTTTTCGAGGATTTCCCCTAGAGACGCCTTTTGGTCATCGTCTAGAGACTCGTAAGCCCTTTGCACACGCCGGTTTCTTGCTAGACCACATAATTTATGAATATCGCGACCGACAAAACCGTGCGTGCGTGCTGCCAGGCTGGGGAAATCGATGTTGACAAGGTTTCGACCTGGACCTAAGATCTGACGAAGTATATCTTCCCTCTGCATGACATTTGGGGGGAAAAGCTCGAGTTCAATTTTGAAAGCTGAAGTTGTTCGAAGGCTTGTGTCAATGTCGTACACACTGCGAGCCGCTGCGGCAACAACAACCTGGCTTCCCTCTAACTTCGCTATTTCAGACCTCAATCTATTGACTAGAACGTCAGCTTTTTCAAGAAACTTATCTAGGCTATCCATTACAATCAAACTGGGCTGATTTTCGCGGGCTTCTTCAAATATGTCAACGACACCCTTTATTTGACCTTTTGGATGCGTTTCAAGATTGATTCGATACACCCCTTGCCACTGGCACTCTGCGAGTCGCTCCAACAAGAGACTCTTGCCAGTCCCTTCTGGGCCATGCAAGAGGAGAGCGGTAGGGCCAAGCAGATATTGATCGGACATGTTGAGAGCCGCATTTGTGAGAAATGAAAGGGTTCTATCGATGGTTGCAATGTGGCCAGACAAGCCACCAATCCCGTCCGTCTTCAACTGTAAAACTCCCGAAGGAGATAGTGGGCGCCTTGCGGTGGTGGCATCGCCTGAAATAGTAACCCGAGTCTTGACAGGATCAAAGTAAACTGCATGTTTTTCATCCAGGTAAGGGTTGATAGATATCACGTTTATCCGTAATTTACTGTTCTTTTGTTGGCTCCTGGGTCCCCTTTGATGAACAGGGAAAGTACAACCAGGGAGGATAATATCAAGATCAACTGACCCGGTTAGTCCAAGAGAGATCTCTGGGAAATGTGTGGCCTACCCTACCTAACGCATGCCGAACCCAATAAAGGAGCTCGTCTTGTGAGGCGAACTTTGGCTCTGCAGAATCCGGCAAACTCACCTCGATGGACTTGAGAGGCTTCCAGGAATCAGTGGCTTTGTCAACGAAGATAGGGTCGTTGAGAGAGAGGCCATATTGTTCACGAAGAAGGTCGGTGACTTTTGCTATAGGTTTATTTCCAGGGTTAGTCTGTGACGCCAGCCAGGCCACAGCATAGCCCTTGAAGCCGGCTGATGTTCTCAGGCGGACCAAATCACCGTTGGTCAGAGCCAAAGTCTTCTGTTCTCTCTGCGAGAGGTAGACTCGGAATGCGCCTTCAAGGGCATTGCCTGCGGCACTGAGAGGATTGCGCTCTAATGGACGCAGCGCAAATGCTGTAGCAGTTGCCATGGGGGAGGGAGTGGGTTAAATATATGAGTCCATGGTTTTTGTCGCTTTAGTGGAGGAATGGATGAAAGTCGACAAGGGCCTAGGCTCGATTGAGGCAACTAGTTCTTGGCGCAAATTGCAAAAGTTTGGGCACGCCGAGAGCAACATGTGTGAAGCTTGCAATGTGCCGCAGACCAGCAATTGATGCCACCGCCGCTGCTCCCTCGACATCTACGGCCATGTCAACCTCCATGGGGCGTCCCACACGCCCGCCGCGCGTACTCGACGCCCCACGACAAGCCTTCAACCGCCGGCCATGACCATAAGCAGGCCGCGAACGCGCCGGACCAGAAGGCTAAGAGCAACTGGTGGGATGCGACTGTGGAGAAGCTTCCATTCTTTTCTGCCTCTAGAAATCCTTCTCTAGAGCCGGAACTAGAGTGTCCGCCGCCTTCATCGCTGGCCCCATCCAATGTCCCTCCTGCGGCGCATCCAGCACGCGTCGCAAAGCCTAAACAGACAGGAGCAGATAGACGAAATGTGTCGCTTGTGCTTGAGAATGCTTCGGCAGGGTATCGTAAATCCATCCATGAGCTCATAAATATGGCCAATGCGCTAGACAGAAGTATGCCTCGACTAGCCATGCCTATATGTTCTTTGATCGAAAAGCGTCTCGTCGCAGTAGGACAGGAGGCCTTGGAACGGAGGGATGGACGGACAACTCGAGTGCTCGGGAACTACCGGAGATGTCCTATCATGTACATCGTGCGAGGTGAAATGCGAGAGCTTGCCCTAGCCAACGAAAGATATCGCCAGTCGACACTCATCCTTGGACAAGCTGGCCGAAAGCTCGAGCGCATGGCGTCTCCTAAAACAGCTGTAATTGCTACCAAGATTCGTGCCCGCGTGGAAGATATCACTCGCGAAGCCATTTCAGAGAACGACTCCAGAATGATAAAGATCTTGTCTCAATTTAGTGGTCCTTCAGTACCAAGTACAACGATACAAGACGGGAAGCAGGTTGATGCTCCAACCTCTGAAGAGCCGAAGCAAGCCCCAACTGAGCCAGATACTACTTCGAGTGCATCAATACTACCTGATGCAGCCACTCATCACTTGAAGAATAGAGCTAGAAAATCTGATGTGCGGATTCCTGAGCAACTGGAGGATAACGCCGATCAGCAGTTTGCACGTCAGAACCAAACACAATCACGACCAACAAAATCCTCGAATGTTTCACATACCAAATCTTCAGCTAGTGTTCGAACGAGTTCCACGTTGGATGCGTCCATTGACCCATCCGACCCGGAACAGGCAACCAATTTTACAGAATCGACTCAACCAAAGGTTACGCCGCTTCCAAAACCCGCGCCTTCTCAGGCTGAAGGCGTCGGCGAGCAATCCTTGTTTGAGGAGCTTTTCCCAGAAGTGAGCACGCTGTCTCCATCTAAGCCCAAGGAGAAACAGGACCAATACCCGAAGCTTGAGCCTCCAGAATTGAGAGGCTTAATTCGTAAAGAACTTGTCGACCGCCCCAAGACCTTGCGAGAGAAAGTAACCGAGTCTTTGCAGAAAAGCGGGGAAAAGGTTACCGTTTTGCAGCTTGAACACTGCAGCACTGAGTTGTTGGGAGCCGACTTCCAGCGGCTCGTCCCCAAGGGCAAGCATATCGACACGTGGAGTCGTGATGGCCAATTCTATAAGATATTTCCTGGCCGCGATCCTATCAGTCTCGAGCGTCTACCATTGTATTATCTTCTCTTTGACACGCTGGAATCTGCACGCGCATATCAAAAAAATGCTTCCCGTCTCCACAAGCTAGCTGCTCTCCATCGACCATCCAGCATCCTTTCCGCTATGCCTGCACCGAGGGGTTTCCTCGAAGATGGAGAAGACATTGATGCAGTGACATCATCCTACCTGATCAAACCAACCGAACACGCTCTAACACTGCGTATAATCATGCAACCCTATCACCCGGCTCTGCGTGCACTGGTGGAGCAAGGCGGATATACACCAGTTGTCCCTGATGTTGACAATGAGGGGAACCGCATTCACAAGGTCTTAATGCACATTGAGGGCTATGAACCAAGCAGCTCGGACCTCTTCAGAATATTTTCGCGCGACGCTTACACTCGAGGTGTGCCACTCGGCCTACGCAACGAATCTTATACTTCGATTCACCGCTTGCGAGATAGAATCAACCTGAAGACACGTCTGCGACCTGTATCAACCGCTAATCCACGCGCATACGGGCATTGGGATCATGACCAGTCGGCTAGTTTTGATACGGGCAAGATGAAGCTCGAGTTTGATGATCCGAATATCAGCGCATCGATGAAGGGAGAGATAGATGAGGGCGCTGACGAGCCGAAGATACTGAACCAACTCGTTATGAACCGCGTGTACAATAGGTGGCTGATTGAGTTTGAAGATAAAGACGACGCGAGGAGGTTTGCAACGGTTTGGCATAGAAAAGAGTTGCCGGAGGTGGTAAAGGGCGACCGGACATGGAAAGACTATGAGGAGACGAGGATGTGTAACTGCGAAGTTTTGTGGTGAGGCAATGTGTGCGGCTGATAGTGTATATTTGGTACAAAACTTCAAACCGGAAGCATTATGAAGAAGGATGAAGTCCAATTTTCTTGCGTGTGATGTCTGATGTACTGTGAGTACCTATGTACCTATTTATCACATGTGCGGTAGTATGCAGGGACAGCACAGCGTTGGGGAAAGACCGGGCTAGACTGGACAGGGCCCAGAGAGCGCTAGGCCTGGCACGACGCTGACGTCAATTGTGACCATGAAAGCGACTTCTTGGAATCAATGTCGCGCCAAAATGAGGGGCGGCCACAGCCACCAGGGCCCATCTCTCGCCTTTCCTCCCACATCTACAACCTCAAGTACGCGCTGATTGACAATTCAACCTCCTCGGCCGCCATGACCAAATCTTCGGCGCTCCAGTCTAATCTGGACGTCGATTATGTAATCAGCTATCGCTTTGCAAAGACGGGTATGTTAAGTGAGGGGGTGTATTGCTGGCCTGAGGGCTGACCCAATACTGCAGACAAGGCAAAGGCCATTGTGCAGTTCGAGAAGCTATGCGAGGCGCTGGCCAGCGTTGGCCTGCAAACAGAGGTCCGCAATGGCGAGGCCCAGTCGGTGCTTCTCTTCGTCAGGGTCGCGTCCGACGAACACCTATTTGGAGAAGTGTACAGGTCAAGGTAAGCCCAGCGTTATGTCTGCTTCACATTAAATACTAACAACACGCAGAGTACGCGACTGGATCCACGGTGTCCGAGCTGCTGCGCCCCCTAAGGAGACGCGCGAGGCCCTCGAAGCTGAGCCCCTCTACGAAGCCGAGCGCCTTCGAATCATCTACCAATTAATTACAAATCCTGTCCATGAGGGTGGTGCTGGCATCGCACCCAAGGAGGGCGAGTGGGAGGGTGTTGAGGCCATCTTCGCCCTACACGACCACGCCTACAACAAGGATTGGATCAAGAAATGGACCTCGTCCTACTTTTTGCAGACCGAGGATCTGGATGATATTCGTAACCGGCTGGGGGAGAAGGTATGTACGCCACTCTGGCTCCTGGTGCATATGCTGATTCGTGTAGATTGCTTTCTACTTCGCTTTCACACAGTCCTACTTCTCCTTCCTCCTCTTTCCTGCCGCCTTCGGCTTCGCTTCCTGGCTAATTCTTGGCTCCTTTTCGCCCATATACGGCCTTGTAAATGCCGTCTGGTGTACCGTCTTCACTGAGTACTGGAGGCACCAGGAAACTGACTTGGCTGTTCGCTGGGGCGTGCGAGGTGTATCCAAGATTGATGTTCGACATAGGCACTTCGAGCCTGAGAAGACAGTGACCGACCCTATTACTGGCGAGAAAGTCGGCTTCTTCGCCTCAAGCAAGCGCTTCCAACGACAATTGCTGCAAATACCGTTCGCTCTTATCGTAATCTTTTGCCTGGGTACTGTCATTGCAACTTGCTTCGGCATTGAAGTTTTCATCTCGGAAGTCTATAAAGGCCCACTCAAGAGCGTCCTGGTCTTTATCCCTACTGGTATCCTCACTATTGTCAATCCTATCCTCACCACTCTCCTCACACAGTTCGCTACCCAGCTTACTAAATTCGAAAATTACGAAACCCAAGGTGAATATGATACTACATATACCCGAAAGATATTCGTCATGAACTTCATCCTGTCCTACCTCGGAATCTTCCTGACCGCCTTTGTCTATGTTCCATTCGGGACGGTTATTGTACCATACCTCGACGTCTTCAATGTGGCTGTTAGACCATTTGCTGAGGAAGAAAAGCAACTTCACCACACCAATCCTAGCTGGAGCATTGATCCCGATCGTCTTCGCAAACAAGTCATTTACTTCACTGTCACTGCCCAAGTCGTCAACCTTGGCATGGAACTGATTGTGCCCTACCTCAAACGCCGCGGTTTCGCCTGGCTTAAAGAAAAGCAATCCGAAAGAGCGGCCAAAAACGGCGGGGCTGCCGTCTCTGCCAATGACCCACCAGAAGATGCTGCTTTCTTGGAGCGTGTGCGCAACGAAGCCGAACTCGATGTGTACGACGTCACAACTGACCTCCGTGAAATGGTTCTCCAGTTCGGCTACCTCTCTCTCTTCTCTGTCGTCTGGCCCCTAACTGCTGTATCCTTCCTCATCAACGACTGGGTCGAGCTCCGCGCCGATGCCATGAAAATCTGCGTCGAGATGCAGCGCCCCACTCCCTGGCGCGCGGACACCATCGGCCCCTGGCTCGACTCGCTCTCCTTCCTCACCTGGCTCGGCAGTATCACCACCTCCGCCCTCGTCTACATGTTCTACCACAGCACCACTGGCCCCGACGGCAACCCCTCCAACGTCCAACTCTGGGTCCTCCTGCTCACCGTCTTCTTCGCTGAACATCTCTTCATCGTCCTGCGCCTCACCGTCCGCCACGTCATTTCTAAAATCGACTCCCCCGGCTTGCAAAAGGAGCGCCGCGAGCGGTTCCTCGTGCGCAAAAGGTACTTTGAAGAGAATCTTGATGCCTTGAGGAAGTTACCTACGCTCTCACAGGAGGGCGTTGAAATCTCGAGGAAGAGCCTCGAGGAGGATGCGAGAGAAGGTAGTCTGCGGGCGACGACGCCTGAGTCGCGCTTCTGGAGTCGCCAGAAGGGGTGGAGGGAGACTGCTGCTGTGGCAAAAAGCTTGATTGAGAAGGCGCAGAATGAGACGGCGCTAGAGAGTAAGAAGGAGTTGTAGTGTTGTCGAAATACGGGAGATATATTGGCTGAGGGACATGTATTGGACTGGAGGGTAGGCTGTATACTGTTACCAGCGTGGTGTGATGAAGTAATCTCGAGTATGACTATTACTAGCGTGGTGTTGGGGATCGAAAGGCACTTCTGACATTCTCAATAAATCATACCTTTTTCGTGTACTAGATGAAGCAAGTGCTATCCATCCTCGAGTGCCCACCCACGGCGTGCAACTCGGTGATAAAAGACGTGTCGATGCCGGCAATACAGGTATTCCCAGAAGAGGAAACACCGTATAGTAGAAATCCAGCAATGCAGGAAAGTACCTTGCCCACACCAGGTACAGATTAGTAAGAAGCCAAGAGGTTAGTGTTAGCGTGGAAGTTGGGACAGAAGAAAGAGCAGTTGAAGAGGATACTATGAAGGGGGAACATTTAATGTACATGTACATGCTTTCATGGTAAATGTATGACTAATCGGAGAAGCGACGATCGAAACGAGTCGGACGGATGCTACGGGGGCGATCGGTAGGCTATGCGCATATCGAGGCCGGTGGAAGCGACAACATGGGTGAACAATCTGGCCGATCGGCGAAGCGTCCGTTCCGAGGGTCGAGTTCGAGTATCGTGTAAAGTAAAGGTGTCTAGTGCATAGAGCTGGCTCGGGGTATCGTTGAACGTGAAAAATCTGCCTGGGCTGGCGGCAAAGTGAGGAGGCTGCGCTGATGCAGACATACTTGCCTCAGCCCGTTCAATCCCCTGTAACTCCATTCCGATGGCCTGCTAAAATCATGCCGGTCTGACGAGGTGCTATCGTGCACAGCCAGGACATTTCATAATTCAAATCGTCCACACTCGTTGCAACATACTCCATCCCTCCTCTATCTCAACGTGCGTATACTTGCCTTTAGGTGAGGATTGATCCCTGATTTCAACGTTGTGTAAGTAGACTCCTTCGAACTAAGCACTGAAAATGTCGTATACCATCCTTGCCACCTATCCCTAGGCGGCAGAACAGCTTACCTGAGGGATTTCATATGACGACGCTGCTCGATGTAGGAGTTATAGTTGCCACCAAGCACACAGTCGAGGATACTAGGCCCAATTTTTTGACCAGCTGCCACAGCATTCATGCGATCAGTTAGAGTGTCATGAGCAGCTGCAAAGGCTCTGAACGCATTCACAGCCTTGTGGGAGCCACCGGAAATATTATTTTTAGGCCTATTTGGGTCTTGAATGGACAAGCCTGTGAGTTGTTCTTCGCGACCGTCGATGCCGAATTTCGTCTGTAGAATGTTAGTATGACGCTCCTTACAGGCTTATCCGAGTAGGAAATATGTAGCTCACCTTTTTCACAATGGCAGGTGGGTGCATCTGAATGCGTTCACTGGCAAGATCGAAGATCTTCCCATAATACTCGAGAAAGCCAAGAAAGCGTTCCCCAAGGTTGTCTGTCGTGCTGTGATGTTGAATATAGCTGACGACTAGGCAGATTATACTGAAACCTCCTAATCCTCCATGGTGAACTTCGTTGAGCCCCCGCATAGCAAGTAACTGCTTCACTAAAGCCACTAGGACGACCATATCTGGATATTCGCGTTTCCACTGGTCAAATGTTGCCTGTGCTTGTACGCCGCTGAGGTTCTCGAACGAAATGTCGACGTCAAGGCGTGTGATTCTGTCCTGAAACTTGATGATGGGAACCTTGGCCTTGGCAATGACAAAAGCATTGTCGGCGATGCCCAAATGCTTAAGTCTATTAGATGCCTTGAAGAGAGTTTTCTTGAAAATACCTTTATCGTGATGTGCATCCAATGCTGGAGGGCCGCCATTGAAATGCCTGTCCGAGGCGTATACTAGATCCATATCTGCAGTTGGCAAGTACAGCCCAGCTGGAAAGGAGCCAAAGCAGAGTATGCGACCGGTGTCCTGAGGGAAGAACCCATGTTTACTCAATGCACCTGATATACGCTGAACCAGCTTGTGGCGGGCGTCTTGTTCGAACGACGTTGGTTGAACGAAATCGTAGAAATCGAGAATCTCGTTGTGGAGCCTGTGTTTGTCAGTATGCTGCTTACAAAGTCTTGAGAATGACCTTGTTATGTGAACTCACCACTTCTTTGGTTCGCTAGTAAGGTGGTCGTATACCTGTGCATCTCTGACCCACGGTGATGAAGTCGATTGTGGCGAAGCAATCCAATCTGGGACAATAGCCATATCCGCGGCAAATTTGCGTTTATGACCTGTCTTCGGTTCGGATGGGTGGTCAGTCTCTCGACGAGGTTGGTCAATTGGATGGCCAATATGACCGAGGTCATTCATAGAACCAACAACACGCCTATTGACTTCATAGGTATGCAAGCCGGGTAAGTCGATAACTTCGCCATCTTCGTCATCGTCATTATCATCATCTTCGTCAACGAAAGAGATGAAATCATCATTAGCGGCAACAGCACCATTTCCAACGCTTTTTTCAGCAGCTTGGTTCTTGGCTTTGCGAATTAACTGGACAACGTCTCTCTTTACTCCAGTGGTCTCGCTGGGGGGCGGTAGAGAGGTGTACGGATCAGGATTAGACCACCTTGGCACCGAATCGCCATTAGCGCGAGCTACCTGAGTCCGGGCAACCTTGTATTTGCTAGTCTGCGCACTTGGCACGTCAGAGTCGGCATCCGTGTCCGTCTCAACGTCCATGTCAGCCTCTTCATGGTCTGACATGCTGTCTAAGTCTCTGAAGCGATTAGGCCCGTTGGAAACACCATAGGTGCGCTCAGGGCCGCCTTGATCCTGATGCTTGAGCAGGGCGCGCTCATGAGGAGCGGGTGGACGAGGGCGCCCGCCACGACGAGGGCCCCTCGCGTTGTTTCTACGATCATTGTTTCGGCCATGATGCGCCGTGCCATGGTTTTCAACATTTCTGCGGTTGCGTGGCTCTCTACGGCCGCCTCTGGCAGGAGCGCGTGAGCCTGAATTGGCAGGACCCGATGGGGGAAAATGCGGCGCTTGGTGGTTCGACTTGAAGGTGAATGCTTGAGGCTGGCCGCCTAGTCGGTAGTTGTCACCATTGTCAAACGTCATTCTATCTGCGAGCGCAGCGGGCCTGTCGCGATCGGGTCGCGCAGGGCGATAGGAGTCCGCCATGCTGTCGCTTTGTTGGTTGAGTGGAGGCGACTGGATCTAGGAGAATGGTGCGCGTGTTACTGTTTTGCGCGGGTTGGGGTGACAAGAGACAAAGCGAACGCAACGGCGCGAATTTGTTGATCCAGTGCGCCAAGGGAAAGGTCTGAAGTTGGCCCGTGCACAATCATGATGCAGTCACACCCAGACTCCATCACCGCCTTCACCCAACAAGACCAAACTTTGCTCTGCGCCCAATCAGCGAGGGTGGTTTGTAATAATGGTACAGTATTTGAGACAACTATATCGAGCTACGTGTACATCTACAGGCGGACCCGCTCCGAAAAAGCACCAAACGCCGGTTGTATGCAGACACCAAATCTTGCAGGCCAGGTCATGGCGTATATATACACATATCGCCCAGATCATTCGTCCTTGGTGAACTTTGGCTTGAAGCCCTCTCTTAACTCCTCCTCTCTTTCTGCCATTTTTCGATGGCCCTCCAGTTCCCTCTCAATCCTCTCTCTTGCCCTCAAGATTTTGCTCTGCAGGTAGAAACTGCCCCCCTTCTTCGGGTCATTTAGGTCATACAGTCGCTTGAAGCGCTCTGTGACGGCCTCCAATTCTATATTGCCCATTTTGCCTGGTCCGACATGTAGGATCTTGCACGCTTCGTCCATAGTGATGTTGGAGGAGGAGAAGGCGCTTCCACTGCCGCCACTCTGTTGATTTGCGGCGGCATATTTCTGTGCGGCAGCCGCTTGACGGTACGATTCTGAGACTGCGCGGCCTATTATTCGGGCGCCGGAGAAGACGACTTGTGTTATCACGCGGTGGGCCTGAGAAAATTAGATGGAGCCATGTGCGCCATGAAATGGGCAACGCACCATTGGTTTATGTGGAAGGGGTAAAATGCATGCAACGATGCTGTTGGGGATTGTCTTGAGCAGGGCGTGGCCGCCTTCAGATTCTTGAACAGTGGCAGAGGATGGTTTTCCGAAAAGATCGGCTTCGCTCCGCGCGAGCGCCATCACGTGATGAGTACTACCAGCCAATAGCCTTGCGATCGCAAAGTGGCACCCTGGCAAGCGACCAGCCCTCTGCTTGTGGACTGTACGGTAGCTGTAGTTCGCAGATATGATAGGGCGAAACTAACGGCTTCTCTGTCGGCTACATTTCCATTCTATCAAGATATAGAGCCGTTTGCAGTTGTGAGAGGAAGCGACATGACGCCTCGGAGGCCTGGGGCTTAGGTCTTCACATGCACAAAGGTGCCGGCCGACCATGACAACCACAAGCAGCCGCACACAGGCATGTAAATTCTCT
Organism: Ophiosphaerella herpotricha; assembly: GCA_028458525.1. Classification (NCBI taxonomy): domain Eukaryota; kingdom Fungi; phylum Ascomycota; class Dothideomycetes; order Pleosporales; family Phaeosphaeriaceae; genus Ophiosphaerella; species Ophiosphaerella herpotricha. The sequence goes on from JALNQK010000037.1 coordinate 78,090, forward strand.
CAGTCAGCTTGGTATATCTCCGATCCACCTGCCATATTTCTGTGTGCAGCACGTCGCCTCGTCTGTAACGTGCGGCGCAATAGCAAACGCGGCTCTTACCTCACGCGCGCGGCCCTATGACGCACGTTTGGATGCATGGCAGCACTAGGTTGGTCTCCAGATTTCAGACTTCCACCATCACTCTCCACACGATGCTTACACGGTACAAGATATTCCTTGGCTAGAGCACATGTCTGGCCCTCTGAACTCCTCCACATCCAACGATGGGCCGTCAGCGCTGCCTTCCGGTGATGCCAACCCACCCACTTATGCCACCTTCTCTCCCTCCACCCTAGGCCAGTCCACGCCGCAGACCAAACTTCGCTCCGCAATTCTGGTGCACCAGAAATCGCCTTTGCTCGCTGCTACACCTCCTCAGATCACCCGCGTACTTGCATATTCACATCCTTTTATCTTGCCACTGAATAGGCTGGCTGGCTTGTTGACATGGACAACCGGAGATCCGTGGGAGAGCTTTCTCCTGGTCGCGAGCTTCTGGGCGACAGTCATGTATGGCGACAAGGTGACAAGATATGCGGGGCCTATTATCGTCGTGTCATGCTTGATTCTGGGCATGTACACACGAAGATACTCTCCGCTGTCCTCAACAGGGTGGACCGGAGAGAAAGGACAGAAGGGTCACAGGCGAGCAGAGTCCGACAATGACATAAAGCACCACAAGAGCTTGGAAGAAATAGTCGACTGCCTGAAGTTGTTTACCTCGCGCTGCAACATCCTCCTCGACCCCTTTCTTCGCTTGACCGACTTTCTCTCCACACAAAGGACTGCGACCTCTGCCACAACGAGGCCAGCGTTGACTGTTCTCTTTATTCGCATTTTGTTCGTGCTCCCAATCTGGATCTTATTCACTCTGCCTCCTTTCTACATTCTCTCCACCAAGCGAGTGGTTCTAGCAGTTGGCACAGTCGTGCTCAGTTGGCATTCACGCCCAGCTCGTGTAACACGCACGCTTTTGTGGAGATCAAAGGCGATTCGTCGAACCTGTGCCTTCATCACGGGGCTGAATTTTGGTGATCACATTCCTACAGATAAAACGGGGGTCCCGCCACTCCCCCCTCGTAAGAAGAGTACACAAGAGGTAGCAGCATCATTGGCGGCTAAACGCCGACCAGAATCTACTGGCGTCCGTTTTACCTTTTCCATATATGAGAATCAACGCCGTTGGTTGGGTATAGGGTGGACATCTTCGATGCTTGCCTATGAGCGTGCATCCTGGACAGACGAGCATTTGAATGCTGTGCCACCGAGAGACGAGTTCGAGCTACCCGAAGTTGAGGGAGGCCAGTCGCGGTGGCGGTGGGTCAGGGGCAGCGAGTGGAAGATTGAAACTAGAGAAAAAGACAAGACGGACAAAAGTATGTCTAAAGATGACGCTGGATGGATATACTACGATAATAAAGTAAGTCTTGTGGATTATGTGCTGCAAATAAAAGACTAATAGGCTGTCAGTGGCGAGACGGAAAAAGAGGCCAAGATGGCTGGGGTCGTTACACTCGTCGAAGAAAATGGTACCGCGATGCCGAGCTTGTCGAAGTCACACCATCAACGGAAGTCACTCCAGTTCCTACGCCAAAGCGGGTCCCTGTTGAAGACACAGCATCGCCAGATCCCAACCACCTAACTACGCTCTCTTCAAATCTCAGTGTGACCTCCAGCGCTGTCCCAACATCGGTAGATGACCGTGAGTACACTGCATCGATAGCTTCAGACACGGATGAAGCAAGTACAAAATCCAAGCGAAGTTGGTTCAAGAAGAAGAGAACTAAGAGCACGAGTGGAAGCGCATGCAATGCAACAATAACTAGCTCAAGTACGGATGTGAGTCGACGGAGCGACGAAAACGATGATGTACACAGTCCACTCGAGAGGACCGTACGAGAGGACGAATGGAGGCTTGGAGATGATATAAGACAGCATCTCGACATATAATTCAATCGTTGTTCGCCTTTGGCTACAGATCTTTCCCCCTTGAACTACAAAGCCTTCCGTTCTAAAGATTTCATTTAGGTCTTCGACGTGGAACAAGTGGATCTTCACAGATTTAGAACATGCCGCCATAGCTTATCATGTGCGTCTCAGCTAACTTAGCCACGTTCGATTCACACTACCACTTGTGGGAAAATGCTCCGAACTAGTTGGTAAGATGTACTTGAAAGAAACCTCGTAATGTACCTAGCTTCACTATTTTGCGTGGAATACCTTTGCCAAAGTACCGCGTCACCCCGATGTAGCCGCCGACGATCCGGAAACACTTCCCACGTGCTGCTCGTTAGGCTCAGCTACGCAAGGTAGCGTAACCATCTGATTGGCGTCCCGAGCATGCTAATACTAACTAGCCTGAGCTGTAATCTAAGAGCCGATGCGACGAGACTAGATGCTCTAGGCATGCATGCATATCGCCAACATAGACAGCAGTGCGAGCGGGGTCAAACATGCCACAGGATACCAACGGCCAGCATGCCTATATAACGTAACCATTGATAACAAGCCAAACTAAGCTTCTACCCACGTTTACCCACTACTGATCCGCCCGCAGGACCCAGCCAAGCGGGTCTTGTGAGCGATCTGCACGGCATCGTTTACACATGCGCATGACGATGGTGTACGTCGTTCTGCTGCTATAGGTTATCATGAAAGCAATGTGTAAGCTCCAGGGCAACAGTGAAGCAAACATGCCATCCTACAGGCCGCCCCAACCCAACCCGGCGTTCCATTCTTCAAGAAAAAGCAGTGAATACGCGGTCCACTCCAACACCCTGCCCATTCTCCAGGGCGGCGGAAACGCCAGGATTAGGCTAGCTTACTATGGCCACCAGGCTCTTTCTAACACATAGTGCGGGGTGACCACTCAGCCATCGCCAATGTCCTTCCATGGCCTGGCTTCCGTGTCGCTCGGTCTTGTGTGCCGTCGAAGCGGAGTAATGCGGTGCGTGGGCAATTCTATGTGTCGCTGTGGTACTATACCTCCGTGGAGGAGGGGAAGCGGCGCATGATCAGGCATCTTGTGGACAAAGCCTGCCTATATATAAACCCCCTCCCGTTGCGTACCCTGATGGCCAACCCAGCTCATCGGCCAACTTCTACATATACATACCAACACACCAACTACCGCTTTTTCCAGCCAAAACCCATCCAATCAATATCCCCCAATATGTCTCCCTGGTGCGTGGTTTGCGGGCGGCGATACGCCCTCCCAGGGCTGTCTTGCTTGCTTTGGGTCTAGCGGCAGCACCGTGATGGACTTGTGGACTGGACTTCAGCTGACTGGCGAAATAGCAAATGCCCCAATTGCAATTGCTCTGGTGATTGCTCTGGATGCTCATGCAGCTCTTGCTCGGTATGAGTGCGATTCGCGGCGCGTGTGTATGTCTGGCTAACACATACCCAGCACTAAATTCGCCCCCTGCTGCACCGCTCCAATCAGCGTCAAGAACCCCATTGGAGACTGGGTATACTGCGAGCGTTTGAATGCATAGGTAGCTCTGGGAGGAAGGATAGAACCAATCAATAAAGGACATTCGTTGGAAGAAACACTGCTTGGCTCATGACGTGTCATGTTTGATGTGGTGTACAACAATGCTTATTTACGGCTTATTCTTTCTTCTTTCCCCATTGTCCCATTTCATCTATCCAGTAATCGCCTTCCAGAGACTCTACAAAGCGTATTTTGTCCTTTTTCGTCGACTGCTACTTGGCGCGTGCAGGTTCCAGCACGGCAAGCCGGTCTCTCGAGCGGAAACCATATAGCCTGGAGTCTTTTTGCTAAGCAATTTCTCGGCTGCTAGAGGATTGGCCTCATCTTGGAATTGTCTGATGTAGAAACCGTATGGCATGTTGTGGTCATCTGTAGCTTGTTTCAGGTGTTGGGCTCCAAGGGCGTTGAGCAGTAGCTACTCGACTTTTTGGTATTGCTATAATTGACGCACTTTTCCAATAGGCATGGCTTCGGCAATGGTGACGCCTGATTCTGCTGCAAGACCGGTCCACTCCTTACGTTCCTGGGTGGTGGACTCTCCCAAACTGCTATATCCCCAAGCTGTCATGTAAGGTCCTGCATAATTTGGATGGGATTTGCATTTGGGCTGAAGGGCCTCGGCCGTGTGTAGGACCAAGTGGTCGTCGCCGTATTGGCCGATGATCTGGATACCTACGCTGTTTTGAAAGTCCTTCGTTTCACTCTTCATTGAAATGGGTACGCTGATTGCTGGTAGGCCGGCAAGACTGGCTGGCACTGTAAATACATCGTTCATGTAGGTCTGGATAGGGTCCTGGTTTTGGACTTCTGATAAAGAGGGAGCGAGAGTGGGTGTGGTCGGACAGAGCAACACGTCCACACCTTCATACACCTTTTTCGTGGCCTCTTCGTCGCGTTGTAATGGGTTTCTTTTGGCAAACACATTGTCAAAGTCCTGCTGCACCAACCTACGGACCTTTTGTGCTTGGATGAAGTAGTTGTCCATGGCTTGTGCGCTGAGCGAGAACGCCCCCAACAGAATGCGGCGTTGTACTTCTGAGCCAAAGCCTTCTCCGCGAGTGTTTGCAAAGAGAACGCTCTCCGGCGTCCCATCAGGTCCATCTGCCCTGCTCCCATACCGAACACCATCGTATTTGGCGAGGTTGCTGGATGCTTCAGCTGGTGCGAGTATGTAATATGCCGATAAAGCGTGCTGTGTTGCTGGTAGCCGTACAGGATGCAATGTATGGCCAACTTCTGACAGTTTTCTCAATGCATGTATCCAAGCACTGCGAACAGCGGGATCTAGAGTCGCGATATTGTAGTCGATTGGGATGCCAATTCGCAACGACTTTGGGATATCCTCGCTGGATCTAAGGCGCGCTCGAGATGATGGAGATATAGATGTAGGGTCTTGCGGATCGTGTTTATTGAGCAGGTTGAATAAATCTTGAGCATTATGGACGTTCTTCGCAAATATGCCCACAGTATCCAGCGAGTTTGCATAGGCGATGACGCCCCATCGAGACAACAATCCATAACTTGGCTTGAACCCAACTACGCCGGTATATGCTGCAGGAAGCCTGACCGAGCCTCCGGTATCTGTTCCCAGAGCTGCCCAGCATTGTGCGCTTGCCACAGCCAGTGCACTGCCTCCCGAGCTGCCGCCAGCGCTCGCTTCTTCGCCTTCGTATCTCTGCATCTTCACTGGGCCGATGTGCGAATGTGTGGAGTGTGAGCCCATCCCAAACTCATCCATGTTGGTCTTGCCAACAACCACGGCGCCTGCATCTTGCAGCAGCTTGACGACTGTCGCATCATATGGACTTTTGAAGTCCCGAAGTACTTTTGAAGCTGCTGTAGTATTTAGATCTTTTGTGCATATATTGTCCTTGATCGCAATCGGCTTTTCATAAAAAAAGGCCCGCTTGTTGTCGTCATCCTTAACGAGTTTTGGACGGTCGAGGAGGGACGACGGATCGGCGCGTGATATGAAGGCATTGAGATGCGCATATCTTGACTGATTGGCTATGTACTGCCTGGCATACTTAACGAGGGACATTGAGAGTGGGGGGCATCGCCAGCGCGTTGGACTGGGATGGAGTCAGTAGCGGCATCGAAATGAAAAGTTGACGCGACGTCATGTGATTGCTTTGTGACATCGAACATGACTCGCTTCAATACACCCACACTCTCAAGTGAGTTTGGAATGATTTGTCCACTTCTAGGGTAGCAATCAAGTGAAATTGTATGCGGACTATATGCTCATTTTTCGGCCCTTTATATTCGTTTCTATGCTCTAGAGCACCCATCCTGAGGGGGTTTACAATACGAGATGGCAACTTCTACTTTCGTCGTTTAGTAATGACTCAAAGTAACCCCAATTGTACTTAAGAGTCAGAGGCCATATCCATCCTTTTAAACGCGAACGAACCCATCAGAACGAGGACCATTTCTGCACACTATATCATCATGCGTCTTGAATTCACAACTCTCGATGTTTTTACGACGACTCGCTATATAGGCAACCCCCTTGCCGTCGTTCGCGTTCCAGCTTCTCTTCGTGACCAGCTTACCGAAGATCAAAAGCAGAATATTGCTCGAGAATTCAATCTTTCCGAAACCACATTCCTCCACGAGCCGGCCAAAGGTAACAAAACAGCAGACTTTGACATCTTCACGCCTAAATCACGCATGACATTTGCCGGTCATCCTACAATTGGCACGACAATTTACGCCGCACGACATGCGAATAACTACCCCGGTATCACGCAATTACGCACCATTGCTGGCGATATACCGTTCGAGTATGATGCCGCTTCGGGAAGAGCAACAGTGTCTGTTCCTCACGATGTTTACGTTCACCGCACCCAGCTTCCCTCCCCTATTCTGGGGGATGGTTCGCTACCAATCGTGTCGATTGTAAAGGGTATGACTTTTGGCCTCTGCCGCTTGCCTGATCTCGATGCTCTCGGTCGGGTGAATGGACCCCTCATTCCGTCTAAAGATCGTTACAAGCTTGACTACCTCGACGCCGGCAGTGGTTGGGATATCGGTTACACTGGCTCCTTCTACTATGTAGATCTTGTCCGTGACCCCGAAGACGAGTCGGTTCGCCTTCTCCGAACACGGTGCATTCCGGAACATGAGGATCCTGGTACGGGGAGCGCAAGCGCGGCGCTGTGCTCTTATCTTGCATTGACCGAGGGAATCAAGGGAACTCAAAAGTATCATCTAGTGCAGGGAGTGGAAATGGGGAGACGTTGTGATATCTTTGTAGAAGTGAAGATGAAGGAAAGCGGGGAAGGAATCGAGGGTGTGAAATTGAGTGGTATGGCGGTAGAGGTCATGGAGGGCAGCCTCATAGTTGATTGAGCTTCTGGGTACAGATACTTCAAGTCCGATTCTTTAGGCCTTAAATAAACAATTTGGTTGGAGCCGTGTATTATGATAACATCATAGACTCTGCGCAAACGCGCTACTAAAATTTGTGAAGTTCTGGTTTTGTATGGCATCTGAGTCAATATTTGACGCGTACCGCAAGACAATATTCGAATCAGCAGTTTTCATGAAGTTTAATTGAAACTACAATATTAACAAGAAAGAAAATGCCAACGGAAAACATTGCTCCTAAAACCCACTCACAGTATGGCTACTGCTATATTGTTCTTCGTGCGTGTTTTTTGTTCGTCGTTCTTTTTGCAACGTCACTCTTCCTGTGGGGGCTCGGCTGCGGTACTCGTAACGGAATTGGTACACAAACCTCTGCTATAGTATGCTCCATCTCAGGCTTTATTTTCCACTCCCCAGATTTGGGATCCTCCTCGTATGGCTCTCGTTCCATCCAGTCCCGCCACTTATTATAGACTTCCTCGGCATGAGTAACACTGACGTTGAACCACTCAACATGGTTCTTTGAGCACTCTATACACCGAGCTCGCTCTCGAACATCTTTTAGTTCAATATGCATGAGTCGCTCGATACGACTATGATGGATTACCTTGGCGCGGCCGCCACCTTCCGAGCTTGAATGATAGCTGAAAGTGCGCTTGCAGTCCTTATTCCACCGTTTCAAGCGCCTTTCAAGATTCTCCGTGCGGCCAATTTTGACCTTCCCGAAGTTTCCTTCCTCCCAGAAGATGTATATGAAACCGGTTTTCATGTCCGTCTTGTTCAGTGGCTTGACGATCGCTTTGAGTAAAGCCTCAAGCGGGGAGAGATTTTGAGTATTTTTCGGTTGATGAGGCTCAAGTTTGAGGCTATATGAGGTTTTGATAGTCGTTGCGTTGGGAAGATCTTTGCTTGTGTCCAATGGCGCGGTAATGGTTTCTGTGGTACGCTCCAGCTTCGTAGTTTTAGGAGACGCCTCAGTGTTCAGAATGGCTCGCATCCACCTTTCGAACAGTGAACGGTCCTTTTCTTTCGCAATTCCGAGTCCAGTCGCGAGCTTTCGCATTTCCACCATTCGTGGGGCGGATGGAGGGCCCCGAAGTGCAGTGTTTTGATGAGATCCGCACATAACCTCTTTAATAAGCATCTCAATTTCATCCACGAGAGCCTCATAGTCGGCCTCGCTATATAATCTTGAGATATTACCGAACAATCTGTCCACCTTGTCCAATCTTGCTGGGCTTCCGTTGCTGCATCTCTCCTGGGAATTTTTGACAAGTGAAGCGACGCAACGTTTTTTAGAGTCCTGGAGCCTTGTATGGATATCAGAAGGAAGGATATGTTCGAGATAAGACCATGTCTTTGGTATAATGGGATCAGTTGCGCCCTTGGGTATGCTGGGTTTAGCTGGGGCAGCTACACTGCCGTTCTTTAGGCCATGGTCTTTCCCCCTAAACGCTGATTCAAAGGCCTTGGGCGGCTTATTTGAGCTATTGGAGAAATCAAATGAGGGATTGGGATTGTATTTTGCTTGATTTATTCCTGCTGCAGCCTCCTTTTTAGCTACTAGTTTATAGTTAGGCCTTGTACTCAGATTGATCTAAACTTCATGACACTTACCCGCTTGGAATTCGCCTGTTAGGTTTCGGAAAAGGCTGAAGTAGCCCCCATCATTAATTACTTCTTTTCTTTCGTCATTTTGCTCAAGAGAATGTGTAAATGGACTGGTTGGGATACCGAAAAGTCGGAGCGGTTTGGGATTAGATTCTTGACGGACGTGAACACTCTGTGTTGTTGGCGGTGTTAATGGCGTCAAGGCTTCGTCCACAACCCTCTGACCAGATTTTTGGGCACAGGGTGTTTCTGGTAGATCCCAAATATCTTCAACGGCATCTGGGGATGAAGCGTTTGAGGCTATTTCTGTTGGTGGTGATACTGTGGGACTACTGGAATTGGTATGGGAAACACGAGACTCGAAAATGGATGATGAAATATCTTGTCGAATGGTCGTGGGAGTCCCAAAGATTAATTTCTTTGCGACGCACGCATCATTATCCGCCGTGACTGCTACTGGCAATTCTGAAGGGTTTTTCACAGAGCCGAGAGATTTATTGATCTCCTGGCGTGGTAATTCGCCATGGTTGTGTAAATCTTTCGGTGGGCCCTCCAAAACAGTAGTAGCATGGCAAGTCTCTGCCTCGGCGGTTGAAATTTGAGTAGACATAAGGTCAATAGACGACTTTCAGTGGAGTGGTAATAATATATAGAGAAGCCCTGTTCTTTCTTAGAGTAGACGCACGATGTTTAATGGCTTTATAGGATGTTACAACCAACGGTACCTGTCCTTAGCCTGCTGTATGAACTGCAAGTACCTAGTTATTTCACTTTTAGCTACAGATTATCAGGGGTATCGGAACACGCGTTCATGTCGTATCAAGTTCGAGACAACCATGCCAGCTGCAAGATTGTGTAATTATAGCCTTACCTGTGCCACTCACCGACAGCGCGTGGGCAATGAGGATGGCAGGGATCAGTATCACACACGAGCAAGCCGGGGTAATATCAACATCCCTGCGAATTTACTATTCGCTAACAACACGAATCTGTACCGACTACAAACAAACAATGGACAACTAAGTTCACCAAATCACAGACTGTTACGATCAGTCAGAAAACGTGAGTTGTCGTCTGTTTAGCTATCTGCAACATAAGTTCTTGTTGCTCCGTTACAAGTTGTTGACGGTTATCTCCACATTTTGGCCCCATGCTGATACTACCTTCCTACTTTGAGTTTACTACGCCGCAAACCTGCATCCTCAGCCACCTTCTTGTTACAAATTAATTTCGTAAACGTAAAGAATCTCACTTCATGCATATACGCATAGGCTGGGCTGTGCATTGGATGATAAATCGAAACCTGTGTCGTTTTGATGGTTTCTTGTTTCTTTCCACACTCAGGTATGTATCAGGACATGAACCTTGTCCGTTATGACCATGACCTAGGTATCAAGGATTTCTTGTACAGGTTCAAACAATTCAGTCCTTGTCAGTACCCACTGACCATTTGCTCACATCTGCAGACGCAAAGTCGGCATTGATATGGACAAGGGTCATAGTTTCATTGTCGGGTTAATAAAAGAAGCGGAAGTGTCAAGTTGGAGCTTCATTGAGTGTCGCCTAATGGCCAGCTGAGTTAGGTAGGCTGATGTGTACGTGGCTCGAATGGAAGATAGGGTATATGCCTCATACCCACAGCTCTCTATCTGTGAGAAAGGAGTTCAAAATCCATAAGTTTCACTATGCTTGAGCGTAGGACTCAAGTTAGGCTGTCCACCCTGCGCTGGAAGGGGAAGCCGGCTTTGCAAGCAACTGCGGAGGATCCTTAGAGATTGTGCCAGGAGGTGCACGAGAGGAAGGCTCTAGTTATCGCTGTGGCTGGGTGTACCCGGCGCGAGCGGCGTATAAAAACTAGAAGCCGATTGTGCATGGTACTGTACAGCTCCATCTTCTCTTTATATATAACCCGCCTACTCCCAGCGTAAGATAACCTTATAGTAAGTTCAACAAAAACACTATCCTAATACATCTTCGCCAGTGGTGCCCTCGATGACGCATCTACGGCTTCCACTTCGGCCTTTGGCACAAATGTATCCGCATCTGCCTCTAACGCAGTGCTCTTGCGCTTATGAGTGCGTTTTCCCTTGTCTGCGGTCGACGTTACTGTTTAGTTGCCCTCTCGTCGTCGATAGATGAGCCGGCAAGATCGCATAGCAGAATCCTCTTCTCTGCGTCGGTTAGGAGATTTCCTCTAGATAGATCCGCATGCTGGACATTTTTCCTATGAACGTAGCTAAGAACTCGAGCAAAATCTTTGCACCAATTGAGTCTATCCTGGAGTATAGCCTTGCCACCTTCCACGTAATATTGCCGCAAGCAACCATGGAGGGCCCGCTCGAGCTAGATGCCATATTGGTATATCTCAATAACCTTGATCAAGTACGGGTACTCACCAAGGCGTTGGTATATACTCCTCTCGATTGGGTGGGCGAGCTCGAATTTATGCTATGGGATAGGGACCTTGTAAACCTAGTTCGGTCGGTCGGGAGTCTCGTAGATGACGCTGAAGCTGGTGAACAAGAGACTATTTCTGTCGGGAGGGTGGCTGGCCATGCTGGTCTCTACTTTGAGCGGAGCGGGTTTATCTGGAGAATGGTTGCGGATAATGTGGCATAATAATATGCTCGTAGAAGCAGGGGGCAGGCGCTGACCCGCGGTCGGTGGGATGGGCAGAATATATTGGGTTGAGTGCTACATGACGAGTTAGTGTCGCTATCTCTATGCCTATCCGATCTCTTTCGGGGCTCCTCTATAGAGCCGCAACGCCGACCTGATGCTCCCTGATTACGTGCGTATCTGTTAGGCCATGGTGTCAGAACCTTCGGTTGCCATTGATGATGAATGCGTTGGAAACGGATGTGGGGCGACTGGTAATAAAAACTGAATCGCTAGGTTAGAATTAAGTAGGTAAATGTCGCCTAGTTTCTATGCAACTTTGCAGTCTGGTGCAATCTGCTGCTGCGAATATGATCTAGAGTCATAAGGTATTAAATGAACCCCTAAATAGCCCTAACAGTATACTTAAACTGGCTGCCTCCTCCCTACTAAAACTTCTAGGCCTGCACGCGGCTGACATAAAAACGCAGACTCTTGAGTGGTTTGGCGTACTATAATACCAGCCAAACGCCTATACAAAGCATGATTTGAATGTTTGAATCCTTTTTTAAACTAGTTTGTCTGTGAAGAATACGAGTCTTTTAATTTGGCTACACATTACTCTATACTTATTACAGTTTAAGCGTTATGTAGCGATTTAACTTGTGTTATGGTACGTCGAATGATTTAGGAGCCTGTGTTTTTTTGTCAGCTGCCTGGCCTACTAAGGACGCTACACAACAAGAGTAAAAAAAGTGAATCCTAATAACATATTAGGGCTTTTAAGAGCTGGCTACTACATGAAGCAAAGGCATTTCCCTATCCTATTAGCAATTATAGCGGTAAGCTATATGTACTGTATTTTGGCATGCTTGATGGGAAAATTTAGCGATTTTTAAAGCTGGAATTCTACTATGTATGCCTTATAGCCTATTAAAGCGGCCAGAGAATAGTGGAATAAACTTTTTTTGTCTACCAGTCTTTTGTCGCAGGTTTTTTCTCATAGTGAAGCCTTCAGACACCCCCTGGGCTGGCCAGGCCCTTATGCAGCCCCATAGTGGACCTGCTAGTTGACACTACATTTTATCCGATTTGGCAAATATATCCACGTCCAATGGCCATCCACATTTAATCGAGCCTAGGCCGAAGATATGCCTGCTGCTGCTGCGACGAAAATCGGTACTCAGACCATAATCGGTCTATAGAACAGCGTAGGCCCGTTCACATGGAAGGTCAAGAGGCTCGTGAAATCGAAAGCTATTGGCGATTTTCTCAGCTCCAATCTTACAGTGGAGACCGGCCTTCTTGGCGATGTTGAGCCTCCAGATGTTGATTACCTTACGAAGGAAGTCGACAGTAACATGCTCACTCTTATGTTCAGCCATCCAGCTGACGCAGTGATATATGTGCTCGGGGGATCAATTAATCCAGCTCAAATACGGGTAAAAAGTGGGCAAAGACCAATTACTTCATACGGACGGCTCGTTTGACAAGTTGATCAAGCGCGAAACACCCGACCACGCTATATTGCAAGGTGTACTTGCCAAATCTGAGGCACTAATCTCGATTTAATGGGGCATGGAGAGACCCTCAAGGATACTCCATCTTATTTTTGGTGCGTCTTTGTTTCGAAGGGCGAAATACGGGTAAATGCATCTGCCGCTCTCGGCCTAGCACTTGGAGGAGAGGAGATTGAGCTATACGATTACAAGAAGGATGGTTTGGATGCTATCGATGCGGATCAACTGGATGCTATCAAAGAACGTCCAACTTTTGTAAAGAAAGTTGGTGGGATATACGAGCTCTTTGCAACAGGTAGAACCGTGGAAGACGAACATGTGGATTTCGAAGAAGCGGTTGAGATATATAAGATGTTTGACAAAATGGAATATAGTTTGGAAAACAAGCAGTATGCGAAACTGTCTGAATAGGAAGATAAGCAACTGGTAAAAATGCCTTCTGGAAAAGCCAAGCAATGTATTCTTACCCCAAGTTCGCGCCCTAAGATACGTCAGTCATAGGCTACAGAGTATTGACAAGACGGCTCGCATCCCTGTCGAAGTTTGGCGAATTAGAGCTCTCAGCAAGGTATGGCTAAAGGCGCTGATCGGCCAAACCTTAGTCAGGATGCGTTCCACTGTGTGAATACCCTGTGGCCTTACGTCTAAACTTTCCGATTCAGTGATTCTGATTTAATTAGGGATTTTACTTCAGTCTGCAAACGCAACCTTGTTACACGGGTGAGTAACTTGTGTGAAAATGTGGGTACTCCTTCTCCTATGGCAAGTTCTTCCGCATACGGTGATTGATTTCAGTGATTTCGTTTGACTTTCGTATGACTCGATACGTGGCGTGGCACCAAGGATGGGGTCTTGATGTCGCACGAGCGTCATCCCTATTGGCGAGCGTGGTGGGGTAAGCGTCTGGTCGCAGAGGCGTGCATGTTCAACCTTGTCGCTGTTGCCTGATACTGAAAACACATTTGAACCTCTTCGAAAGTCTCTACCTCTTCGCGAATCTTGGTCTCACATAGCATTGCATTCATCCATCGAGTCACCCCAATGGCGAAGAAGAAGTCCATCTCTGTCAAATCAATGAAGACTATGGTTGGTGCACCAGGTGAAGTCGAGGCGACTGTGCACCTCGGCCGAACTGAAGAAGGTGAAGAGGTTGCTGTGGTAGAGGATCAGCCGACAGTTTTCGACACTTGCGCGGACAACGAAGCAGCAGCAGACCCAGGAAAAAACTCTGAACTAGAATCCAACAAGCTCACAACCTCGTAAGCGGAGCCCTAGCACTTTCTTAAGCCTAAATCCGTTCGCTGATGACCACTTGTAGCCCTTACGCCTGTAGCCCCGTCGCAATCGATGTCGGCCCAGGGCTTGCTACCTACTGGGTACCAAAACATCTTCTACGTTCGCCGAAGTGGTTGACCACCGATGCCGGAGGGATGATTCGCCTCCCAGACGTAAGCGCAGCTACAGGACATACGCTCGTCCATTACCTCTACATGGGCACATATCAACCACTTGAAACAGAAGTGGGCGGTTGTGAGACACCAGTGTCTATCAAATTCGAACAAGCCCTGTTGACGTTTATTCTTGCCTCTACTTACGATCTGCCCAACCTCGAAAGCCTCGCAAAAGAGCAAATCAAAAAGCATGGCAGGGATATGGCCCTAGTTGAGATATTAGGCACGGTTAGAAATATGTTCTCAAAAATGACTTGGTGCTGGTTCCACGAATACCTGCAGGCTAGAGCTAAAGAGCAATTCGAACACGACTATACTGTCTTCACCAGCAAAGACTTTGTTGAGAGCGTGGGCAACGGCACACTGCGCGGGTTCATGATGTGTTATCTGCTGGAGATATTCAGCGACAAGCTTACCCACACGCTGCAAACACGAGAGAGCCACTACCGAGATACGGACGAGCCCGGTCGAGTGTTGGACGAAGTTGAGGATGTGCGATCTCCAACTGTACAGATATATCATTGCCCTTGCTGCCCTGACAGGCATAAAACAGGTACGCCCGCAAATAGTGATGAGATCTCCTTCGAATTTCCAAATTGCGAAGAGGTCGAAGATGTCATATCTCTGGAGGATTCTTCAATTCGCAACCGTGCGGTTTCGGAAAGCCTTGTAGAAGAAGTCACCCACCAGGAGGTGCGTGATATACACGAAGGGCTAGGCATAGAAAAATCAGAGCCCACTCATTTATGGAAAAAGCTATATAAGCCGACACATGAAAACGAGGCCGGAAGCCAGGCAAGCCCAGCTCCAAAGTATGAATCGGGAGAACAACAAAAGGGAGAATCAACGTGGGGCTTCACAATGGGGAAAACGACGTGGATTAAGATGAAAAAGCGTCAGATGAAGCAGCAAAGAAAAGAAGAGGAGGAGGCCGTCGCTGCCGCGGAAGAAGAAATGCTTAGAGTCAAAGCAGAAGAGGAGGCTGCCGCAAAAGAAGAAATGCTGAGAATCGAAGAGGAAGCGAAGGCCGCCGCAGAAGAAGAAATGCTGAGAATCGAAGAGGAAGCGAAGGCCGCCGCAGAAGAAGAAATGCTTAGAGTTAGAGTAGAAGAGGAGGCTGCCGCAAAAGAAGAGGTGCTGAGAATTGAAGAGGAAGCGAAGGCCGCTGCAGAAGAAGAAATGCTTAGAGTTAAAGAGGAAGAGGAGGCCGCTGCTGCAGCTGCTGCAGAAGAAGAAATGCTTAGAGCCAAAGAGGAAGAGGAGGCCGCTGCTGCAGCTGCTGCAGAAGAAGAAATGCTTAGAGCCAAAGAGGAAGAGGAGGCCGCTGCTGCAGCTGCTGCAGAAGAAGAAATGCTTAGAGCCAAAGAGGAAGAGGAGGCCGCTGCTGCAGCTGCTGCAGAAGAAGAAATGCTTAGAGCCAAAGAGGAAGAGGAGGCCGCTGCTGCAGCTGCTGCAGAAGAAGAAATGCTTAGAGCCAAAGAGGAAGAGGAGGCCGCTGCTGCTGCTGCCGCCGCAGAAGAAGAAAAGATTAGAGTCAAAGAAGGAGGGGATCACTGGGCATCTATTTTTGGTACAGTAAAGGGCAGGAAGAAAAAGAACAGGGGCCTCTTTGCTGAGCCTGAGCCAGAGCCGGTGCCGGAACTAGCACTAGAGCGCGAGCGCGAGCCCGTCAAGCTGGATAAAAAGGAAACTCCAACGGAGAGGAAAGTTCGCGAGAGGCGTGAGAAGAGAGAACTAGAGTCATTTTTTGTGCTGGAACAGGAACCTGTCCCAGAAGAACCGGAATCCGTCCCCAAATCTACCGAGGAAAATTTAAGCACACTCTGTCCCCGCAGCTCACGCCACTTATTAATAGGTGATCGTTGGAAATCGTGCGAGCGATGCTGCGCGATGTTGAGAGAGATCGCGGTTCAGTTGGCGAAGGAGAACAAGGGGGTGTTGCTTTTGCCAGACTAGGATTCAAACAGAATTCCGGCAGATCAGCCTTATAACTGACGTCTAGGCTGCTGCCACACATACCTTGTAAATTTGCCTTGACCTATTTCTACGATTTTCCATTTCTACAATTCTCCCACGTACACTCCGTGTCCAAATCATTTCAACTCGCTATAATGGTGAACGTATTGATTCCAACCTTTGCTATCTCCTCCAACTGTGATATTACGAACCTAGCTTACCGTGTACCCCGTCTAGGCGAGTACAGTGCATAATATTCTGAGTATTATTTAATTACTTTGTATTGAAACACTTCTACTATATGTTTGCTTACTACAGGTAGGGGGTGTAAGTTGTCTGCGTAACATCTAGCTACTGCTTGATTTTCTTGAGTTAGACACTTTTCTTGGGGTTCTGCTAAATAAGTTGGTGAACTTCGGGTACGATATTATTTCAAAGATTGCTTGATTTAAATGGGGAGGCAAGTACTCTATGTGATATCTTGCTACTCTTTGCCCCTTATAAGTTCGACTCCCTCTTGCCGAATCTTTAGCATATCATAAATTTCTCGTCAAGAAATACAATAGCCCTATCTAAACACGGAAATCCCAAGTATACGTTTCTAACTTGCAAGTCAAGAGACGCTTAAAGCTAAGCGAAAAGAAGGTACATTACTCCGCTTGCTTAGTTATTCTATAATTTACAATTAGAAATAACAACTAGGGCTGTGGTAAGGCTTTGGGAATGTGCGGCATAGCTATAATCGTTCTGAATAAATACTATGAGTACGCTATTTCGATTACTAGTTGATAGCATAACTTATCTTAAAAGCGATATAAAAGTGAAAGTACATCCTTGTAAACATATTTAAGAATACGAATTGCGGATACCTAATGAAATAGGCTTCTCATGTTAGCTCGACACTTCGCATTTCAGCCACTGCCTATAACAACTTAAGAGGAACAGTAGTTATAGTCCTCCTTTCCTCCAGCCTTTTGGGCTACAGACTCTATATTCTCATTTCTCTTAGTACGCTTGAAACCCCGATAGGTAAGTAACAGGATATGAACCTCTTTCCATTTCTCATTGGCGCAGGATATTCGGTTTCCTATGAATCTCGGCTACAATTGCATGCATGCGGTAATATACAGAAAACCTTTGAATATATCATCTAAATTATCTTGGATTGCTGAAATATCTGCCTACTTAGATATAAAAATTTCCTCAAGGTTGTCTAGAATTGTCTAGTACATTAGCAACTAAAATATTTGATCGAGCGAAAGACTTCAATACTTTAATTACCAAATCGTAATATACTTCTTTGATGCCATAAATAATCCCGAATGTGGTTCTTGGTATTAATATGCTACACACGGAAAATATGTCCTATTTGGGGTCATATAACTACATATTTGCTTTTCAAGATATGTGAACCATTCCGATATCGTCTCCGAGAAATGATTCGGACAAGCTTCCTGCCCCTATCCTTTCCCATCGCGGCGCTCCGCTGGAACCGGGCGTCGGCGTCTGTGCGATTACCAAAACAAAAAGTGTCCTGCCTCCTGGAGCTTCGCCCGTACTTCTGTGGATTCCTAACACTACGCATCCTGCTCCCTCCATGTTCGACCCAGGAATATCTAAGATGATATTTTCCGTTCCGGTCCTATCCCTAAGGTATATCTTTGCCCTGGCTACTAGCACATTGTCCTCTTGGTCGGAGGCGGAGTGCGACCAAGGAGATTCAATATTTTGCCACTCGCACGCGTCAAATCCGATATCGAGGTAATCAATGGCACCAGTGTATGCCATCCAAGACCATGATGGTGGAATGCGATTCTTATAGTGTAAAAATTCGATACGTGTCATGCTCGATTCGTCAGAGGCGCGGAGCCATAGCAGGAAGCGACGGAGAACGCCTTTACTCTTATCATTTTCTAGTATTCCGAAACCACCACGTAGATTCATAGAGCGAAGAATCCTTTCTTCTAACCCTTGAATAGCAATGGGTCTATCAATGGGAAAGCTGAGTCGGCGGCGCGAATAGCCGCGGTAGAGGGCTTGTACTCGCAGGATTTGCTCGACCGGACCACAATCAAGGACACGAGGAAAATCCGGATCGCCTAATACCGCGGCTGCGTCACTATTTAATGCATTAGCGGGACCACCACCGTAAAAGTTGGATACATACCTTCTCATCTTAGTCATAGTCTCGCACCTTACCCCATGGCCACATTCCCAGTATAGTTGATGGTCTGTAAAGAAGATAGTGCGTCTGGCAAGAGCGTGCGACTGCAAAGTCCAAGCACGACTGCTAAGGGCACTATCCAGCACATGATGCTGAAAATCATCAATAACTTCGCAGATTGCGATGGTTACAATATCCTCAGACTCGGGATTAAAAGTAACGTAATCCCTGTCCTTTCGAGTCCGTAGCATGCCGGCGTTAGCGCTGGTCCCTGAGCTCGCTGCGAGCACACAAGTTGCACCGTGGATGATATCTCCCATCCTAGCAATCTCGCTTTGAATGTCTTGAGAATCATCCTGGACGATGCAAATTGAATCAATCCAAAGATATCGGACTCCGAGGGCGCGTGTGACCCTTATCGCGTCCTGGAATGTTGCAGGTAATTGGCTCGGATTCATGCCAGCCATGTGTTGATCCAGATTTGAAAGTGTAGTGGTATAAAGCGGCCCGCTACCCCAAGTATAATCAAGTACTATCCAATCACCGACGTTTACAGAGTTTTCCGCCATCGTGAGTCGGATATTAGTAACATCAATGAGCCGCCTAGGTATCACTGGTGGCGCGATTATCCGTTCCGTAGCTTTGCGACTACTGTATTGACATGAGGGCTTTTTGTGGTTGCTGTTGCAGTCTAGAAGCCACATGCCTAAGATATCAAGACGCAGTTCTCCATCAGGCGTCGGAAGTTCCGAGAATCCGATCTGAATATTATTCACTTGGTGTGTGGGTTCTGATTCCAACGTATTAGCGAGGCTCCTCAACATAAAAGCGATATTGAAGCAGCTTGGATCTCACCATTGTTGCGGAAAAGAGAGAGGCCCTGTTTGGTTCCATTGATGGTCAGCATGGAGCCGGCCCTTTCAAACACAACGCGGGGCAAAAGTGAGTCGGTATATCGTTCGCAGGCCTTTTTGAGCAATTGGCATAAATCGCAAACTTTCGCATTGGCCCTTTCAAATATCTCCCGGACTTCATAAGTCATCTTGAACTCTGGGGAGAGAATCTGATCTTGTAGTCCCTTGCACTCGCTGCAAATGCGCAAAGCAAGACGTGGCTTAAATACACTGTCGGGGTCAACCCTTCTTTCCCGAAGAGAATTAAAGAAATTAGACGCAAAGTCATTGTCAAGAACGATTTCCCACTCCCTTGGGTCGAGGCTGTGAATTGTATTGTCTTTCGGGTCGAGTCTCGGAATTGTATGGTCTGTTGTGTGGGGTCTCGCAACAGCATGCTCTAAATTTTCAGGCTTGGAAGGTGGCGGCGGGGCTTTATTAGGGAGCCAGTAGCTGTCATCCTGATCAGAGTACACGACGTGGGTTAATCTATCGCTAAGTTCAAGGGAAGTGAATCTCGAAGGAGACGGGGGCACATATTCTGCCGGTTCAATCGGGATCGTAGGTAGATCCAGATTGTCGGTAATACTGTTCATATCGTTTCCATCCGATGAAAGGGATTCGATAGGTAGATCTGTATGAGAACTCACCATAAAATCGGGCTCGCGTCTTGTTCTAGGAAGCTTGACAACTAAGAGCCCATCCCGTATAATCTCAAGGACATCTCCAAGGGCTGTTGTACCAATTCTGCAAACCGGATTCCGGGCCATGCGTTCACACCAATGTGTTACAGCGTTGCGCACTTTTGCAACGCCCATCCCATGTTCTTCAACAATTTCGAAGAATGGAGAAGCATTAAGGAGCTCATGCTCTCCCTTATTAAACTCTTCAAGGCCTTTCAGGCCGTAGAGAAGCCATATCATGAACTCGAAATAGATGCAACCAATGCTCCATATATCGTGGAGTCTGGAGCGAGCACGATGCTGTGGCCCGGTTATCGCTTCGGGAGGCTCATAGCGGCGGGTACCATACGTTTTGATCGTGTCATAGCGGAATCCAGTAGAAACAGCAAGTTCTTCAAATTCGCCCCAATCGCCAATCTTGAGAGTCCCGATTTCACTGCTGCTCTGATAGCAAGCGATGTTCTGAGGCTTGAGATTGCCGTGACGGTATGGTATATCGCGATAATGTCCTTTATCATCTGCCGGATAATGAGCGGCAGATAGAGCTTCCGCAAGGCCAAGCAACTCTTTAACAGTTTCTTTGACAAAAGCAGCCGTGAGTACTGGCCGGGGAATCTTCTCCCAGAGGTTGGTTAGATCACCACCATCTGCCCATTCGTGTATCAAGTAACAACGGGGCCTACCGGGTTTTGCAAGACGGAAGGCTGCGATGAAACGAACGATGTGATCTTGTTTTAACGAGTTCATCCTAGCTAAGGCCATTACTTTGCCCGTCCAGCGTTCAGACCTCTCTTGACTGTCCACCTCTTGTATAATCTCTTTTACCGCAAAGACGTAGTTAGTCTGAGTGCCGGCCTAAATGAAGTTATTTTGTGTCTCGAAAGGTCTTGAATGGCTCCATACCTTTTTCATGGGATCTTCGAAATGATCATGATGTATTTCATACTTTTGAACGCCCGAAAACGTGCCCTTATGGGCACTTCCTGGCTGATTCTGAATGAATGGCATGATATGATCTGTAAAATTGTGAATTATAGTCCCAGTTGATAAAACTGGGGCCAGAAATTTCCACTGTTGCTCATAAAAGTTGAACATTAGACTCAGGGACCAGGATACACCCCTGAATATGCCTGGTGGCTCTTCTGACTGATCTTTGCCCGTGGCACTGGAAGGTCTTTCAACTGGTAGGTCGACGTCACTAAAGCCGTTCTCACGGAAATATGACAACGTCTTGAACAGATGAGGCAATCGAAGGTAAACGATAATAGCAAATAAGGTCTTCGCTTGACTCAGGATGAACGTCAGTAGTTGTTCATCCGCCTCAATAGGGACGTCATTTTGAGTTGTAATATCGATACGTGCGACTCCAAGGATTGATTCCTTTGTGACCAAGCGCTGTAGGACACCTCGAGGAAGGAAGTGTCTCCTATCGAATGCGCTCTTCACCATCTCATTTTCCAGGCGAACGGATAGATCCCCACCCTCAAGCCTTCTTTGTATCGTATCCTTTGCGCGTTCTATTCCATCAATCCAATTAGGGTGCTCGCTCCCCGGAGCTTTCTCGATTTGCTCATCTTCAGATGAACGATATTCGATAGAATCTTCCGTACGCGGGATATCATTTTGATCCGGATTGGCTAGTTCACCCGTGGGTATATCCTTGTTTAATGTCCAATCCTCGACATTTGATCGTCGCTCGTTGATGCGCTGTTCGAGGCTGCGTTTTTCAGTCATGAGTTCTGCAAAAGCTAAGATTTTCGCTGATTCTTCCATGTCATCGGTGGTTTTTGTTTCTTCTCCGACTTCAGTTGTTTCCTCCACTGGACTAGTCTGTGGGAGAGCATTGTTGGTACCGGCAACGCTCGCAGAGTTACCGTCGCTGGGTATTCCCTCTGAATTATCTAGATCGTCGACAGTACCACGCGAAGCGCCCGACGCGTCCACATCACTATCAGCAAAATATGGCTGAGTCTTGAAGTATAAAACTTTTTCGGGCGGCCAACTCCTTTCACTCTCGTCATCCTTAAACTCCAGAGGCAGTGAGCTTAACGCAAAGGAATGAACGTGCTCAGCAATATGTTCGAAAAGCAGTTCTCCAGATTCATCTTGAACAATGCTAACCGTTGAGCACAATGGACAGCTCATGTCGTCTAGTAACCTCGGTTTCGAACAGACATCAACAAACTCCTGTATCTTGCTATCCGCAACTGCGTCGCTATGCATCTTTTTGATATGGTCAATCAGCAAACTAGACGAACTGAATTGGTACGCGTCTTCGCATAGAGAACATTCCCAATAAGAGAATGAATGGGCGTGTTCATCGGTCATGTGCTTCACCCACCGGTCCTTCTCTATATATAGGGTGTCTGGAGTCGCGCAGTTGCTCAAAATACAGGTATATGGCTGCAAATCCTCGTTCAAGTGCTTCCTGTTGGGTTCTCAAATTAGTTCATCGTAGACTAGGCCGGGTGGAATCAATAACGAACCTCCAAGGACGCGTTTCTGAGTTCTTCTTTTGCAAAAGGGCACAACAGCACGGGCACATATAGGCATTGTGATCTACACGTGGAGGGCGTGGGTATTGCGTCTTGATTCGAGATGTAACTGCCGTGCCTTCAGAGCCGGGCTGTCGTGATGTTCCGGCAGAAGTTCTCCCTGCATCCATCATATTCGTATCTACGGCAGAAGCAGTTGTTTCTGAAAGGTTAGATTTAACATTGGGATCTAACTCCTTTGGTAGAGGGTCTAGACGTATGGCTGTACCGTTGGTGGGCTGCTTGGAAGAATTGCTAGGTAGGCTGTCAGCCATCCCAATCTCGGGTGTAGTCGTCGAGGTAGTGTCCTGCGTCCGATCAGTGCTTCTCCCTGCTCTAGGTCGGTTTCCATCCAGTTTGAGCGCGTGGCTTTGTGAGTATCTGAAGCGATGATTACGTCGAAGATTTGCCGTTATCAAGCGCTTCTGCACTGCTGTCGCTTCATTCAGAAGCAGCGGATAACCAGCATTAACTCCAAATTGTTGCAAGCTTATGTGCTGTTTTGAAATATCCATGTCGAAGAACTTGAGACCTAGTCTTTGCCAAAACATCTCGCGTGTCTCCTCAAGATGCCTGGGACGATATAGCGCTACACGCACTAGGTGACTTTTCAGCACCCCCAGATCGGGATCTTCCACAAGGAATTTACCGTCCGCTTTCTCGATGTGAGATCTGATAGCCGCTCTACGGATGGCCACGCCAAGCCTTACAAGGTCGTTTAGAAGGGTATCGGCGGTTTGAATACATTTTAGTAACGCAGTCACAACTTCATCCGCACTGACTTTCGTAGCTTCTAACATGGAGTCACCTAATCATGTTAGTCCAAACGGGAACACTTTGGGCACGAAGCGATCGCAGTGGACCTCTCTTACCGTTAGCTGGGTCCATCGACTGGTCATGTGGTGAAACTGAAGTCATCGCTTCATGCTGATCGCTCTTACGCCCTTTCAAATTGTCAGTAGAGCACACCGAGATTGTCTGAACGGCTTAGGCCGTACCAAGCTCTAGACACTCGTCGACGGTGCTTTTGAGTACAAGTAAGAGGTCCAATGTCACATTCCGTACGTGAGGTTTCAGCACTAGTCGTTCTTCCAGTGAGCTTTTCTCACACGACGAAGCGCCAACACCAGCATCCCAGAGCATAAAGTCAGCCAATCTGTCCTCCGCCCAGTCATCCTTTAGGCTCTGGACATCAAGGCATTCGACCAGACTTTGACGGCACGCAACAGTAGCAACAGAGATCATATGTGGACTTTCGATGACCGTGAGATTCTGCATTGGTGGCTGTGGCATGGCGGAAGGCGTCCCCATACTTGTGGTTTTGGCATATCTTGCACTGTCTGGCTTGTCCAGTTGTTGTCCATCCCCAGCAGCGGAGCCATGGGAGCTCATCCTCTCTTTATCCTCTCTTTCTAACTCTTTGATTAAAGCCGCTCTCGGGACTAAGTTATGATGGAGAAATATGGCGACTAGTCACAACAATTGTTTGATGCTACGGTATGAAGTTCAAAGTGGGGTGTAAGCGCCGTGGCGTTATTACGTGAACAAGTATTCTGCCATTGATTGGATGTTTACCCTTCGCCAAAGTATTGCCGGCGTTGGCCCCTCATCGTCATGAACAATGACAACACGCAAGGTGTGCAAATATTTGCTGAGCACAAAGAAACGCTAAGCAGCTTGCTTTATTTATTCCTCCTTATTATTAAGCACAGTCATCCATGGATGAAACCAAGCCCGCTCCGTACGTGGCCACGGCCATCCAAGAGCTATCAAGAATCGCCCGACCTCTTTTCCATAGTTTCTTGAATGTTCGAGGAGAGAGGCGTCAAGCACAAGTGCTTGCACACATATCCGGGCGCCTCGTACTCGCTCTTGAAGTTTCTTATGAACTGGATGAAGCATTCTTGGATGAGGTGGAGGCCTTGTGCACCGTAAGCGCTCAAAGTCCGATGCGACGTGTTGTATCCTCACCTCAGTAGTGGTCAGCGCGAACGAGCAGGCAAAGACGTTTTTATAGGTTTTATCCAACTATTATTGGCCTTGCAGCTGATCAGACTTCGCCACAATATAAACAAGCACAAGAGCGTGCACAAAGCGGACTACTAGCGTATGCCAAAGCTACAGAAGAAGAACAGAATGCGCTGCAGTATTTCAGAATGGCTAAGCCGTTTGAAGTTGTAAAGGTCGATGATCAGAAAGGCTCTGAGTATGGAGATCAGAAGGATGAGTCGAAAGATCCACTGGAAGATTGTCCCGATTTCGTGTTCAAAGATTTCTACAAGGCGTTGTCTAAATACTCACGTTGTCATTGTTCGCATTCGCCAGCAACTGAAACCAAAGGAGCACAACATGAAGCGAGATTGCGTTTATATGGCCGTTCACCTCTTTTAGACGGGTTTGCAATGTTTGACATGCATTTCTCAGGCTTCCCAGTCTTGCCCCCTGGCTACTGCGTGAGGCACTGGAAACAATTGCGACTTCGTGTATATAGGTGAGGATAAAATAGCACTCAATTAGCTTACGCTTACGAATTTTCCGGATGCAGCAAACGCCTCGGCCTCAAGGAGGCTCGTTTCGATGCTACGCCTGGGAAGTCGCCTAATCCCGCTGATAGCGCTGCTGCACAACCCCAGACAGACCAGCACAAACCCATTACAAAAGAGGGATTTTGCCAACTTCTAGGCAAAGACCTTGGCCCAGTGAAGATATGTCTGCAAGTAGAGGGCTTACAGCTATTCGATATCAATGAGACGGATCCGACCGACCTGAATCTAGCACATGAACTCAGTATCCCTTTGACTCAGGTACTAGACTTGTACGACCTATCCACTAAGATGAAACTCGTTCTCGCTTACACACTGGCACGCTCGATGTGGCTATACTACGATTCGAACTGGACAAATACAAACTGGACTTGTGAGTCAATCCAGTTTATGAAAGAAGTACGGCAAGCAGAAACGAAACTGTCCTTAATCACTTGTAGACCGTTCTTTACAGTGCAATTTGGAGACGGGCATGACAAAGTACCAGAGTGTCTCGATTTGGAAGGCATATCCCACAAGTATCCACGAATTTTAGCACTTGGAATCCTACTTTTGAATATTGGGTGGGGAGCTAATAGTCAAGAAAGCCAGCTCGAGACGTGTACAATTGTGCAAAAAATCAACGGCGAGTGTACGTCGGGTCAACAAATAAAAGACGATACAAATTGGCCTCCATTTGGGCATGCCGATAGGGCAGGGGATGAACTTCGGAAATTATACAGGGACGCGACCTCGGCTTGTTTTGAACCGAAGATATTCCAGCCCCAACGCGTCTGTAATAAGTATGTTGTACCCAGCCACATCCGAGCTATTGTTACTAACGTCAACCCCCTCAGCTGCCATCGAAGAAAGAGCAAATGCCTACCCCAAAGTACCGGACCTTGTAAAAACTGCCTTAGCACAGGCCAAGTTTGTAAATACGATAGCAGTGCGAAATTAAACAAAAGCTCTGCAGTATCTGACGCCTCAACGCGCCGTAAGCTCGTGTTCGATCGAGTAGTCAAGCCATTACGCAAAGCGATCTACCTAGTCAACTGGCAAGCCTCGTTGGACTCGCCTGAAGCTATCCCACCGAAGTCATTTCGCAGAAATAAGAGAACTCCTTTGCGTCAATTACGAGATAGGGAAAACCGCGGTCCGGGACTTGAGAATCACTCTCGGTTCTCAAGGCAATTAAACTTCAATAGTCACCGCGCCCAATTTTTTGACGACGAAAGGTTGCCCGAAAATGATCTGCCCCAAAAGTGAGTGTCCTTTATATCATAGGCGAGAAGACACACATCCAGTTTTAACCTTAAGTGTTATGTTCGTTAGACATGCTAATCTGGCATTAGACGTCTAGACTACATTGGATGGAGAGAAATATTTATCACAATGAGCGAGTCGTTCGAACATCCTAGTCTAAAGAAACAGCCTCTGCGTGTGAAGATTGCAGTTCTTGATACAGGGCTTGACAAGGACCATCAAGACATTCAGGAAGAACTGAAGAGAATATGGGTATACAACAGCACAGAAGACGAATTCAAAAAAGCACAAACAACTGAAATATCGGACTCAAATGGCCATGGAACGCACATTGTCGGCCTAGTCCTTGAATATGCTCCCAAAGCCAATGTGTACGTGGCAGACGTCACTGTTGACGGTGAGGCGG
Source organism: Ophiosphaerella herpotricha (assembly GCA_028458525.1). Lineage (NCBI taxonomy): Eukaryota > Fungi > Ascomycota > Dothideomycetes > Pleosporales > Phaeosphaeriaceae > Ophiosphaerella > Ophiosphaerella herpotricha. The sequence continues at coordinate 104,601 of JALNQK010000037.1, forward strand.
ACCGCGAGCTCATTGCAAAGGTAACTTCTTCTCTCGTAAAACCGTGAGGAACGCACACTGATAGCGGGTAGGCGATTCGATGCGCTGCCGACAGCGGAGTCGACATCATCTCTATTTCGTTTGGCTTTCAAGCTCAGATATTTGGCGATGCACTAGAGAAAGCGATCGAATACGCGCACGGAAAGAGAGTGCATATATTTGCTGCGGCTTCGAATAACGGTGGCAGGACTGGACGCGCCTTCCCGGCACGATATGACAATGTGTTTTGCATACATTCTACAGACGCAGATGGGAATCCATCTGGATTCAATCCCACGCGAAGAGAAAAAGAAGTCAATTTCGCCACCATAGGTGAGGCGGTCGAGTCTAGCTGGCCCGAAAGCTGCCAGCCAGTGGTTGAACCAAACGATAAGAATGGCGATACCACTGATAATAGCGCAAATATTGCAGAACAAGAGCCGTCGATTGCTATTAAGTCCGGTACATCATTTGCAACGCCGATTGCAGCCAGTATTGGAGCTTTTCTACTGCGGTATGCGCGGCTACATCTCGAGCCAGAACACGCAGAGCAGCTAAAACGGCAATCGGTAATGAAGTCGGTGTTGCAGCTAGTGGCGGGAAGGGAGAGACGCGGGTTCTATTTTTTGACGCTTCAGAACAACGTGGACAATTTATTTGCACAAGACCTCACGGATATAAAAAGTGCTATCGTGTTGGCTATGAAACAGTCCGGTTAAGAGTAGGAAGCTGTGCTTGTGAACAGAGCCACAGTCGATACTGTAGGCATGCTAAATTTCTTCAATCGCTCTCACCTTCTTCTTCTTCTTCTTCTTCCTCTGGAACTCCAAATGTAATCACATGGTCGCCTTCCATTACCGTCGCGGCGCCAAATCCAGCCTCGACACCCGCCTGCTGTGCAATTTGGCCGTCTATCTCGGATGATTTCTGTTTCTGTGCACCATGCTCCAAGAAAGCACCCCTGAGATATTCCTTCTCCTTGGTCACATTGCCTCCTCTGTCTACATAGATCTTGCTGACCTTAAAGGCCAGAATAAAGTTGCTGCTGCCTTTCCACGATATATCAAGCCTCTTGGCGTGTCCACCACTTACCTCGGGCCCACCCCCAACAGGAACTGTGCCTCCACTCAGAATTGTGCCATCGACCTGCGCGCCTACTATTCCTTCAACAGATTGGGAAGATTTTGTCGCGTATTTTGCACCAGTCACAGTCTTAATACCTGTGATGACGTATACCTGCTTGCGGAACCTCTTTCGCTCAAGGTAGCGTTTAACGGTAGGCGCGTTTACACAGCGGTCGATATACTTGCTATACTCGGACTTGTCTTCGTGCTCACTATTCTCATCGGTGGTATCGAGATAGCCAGTGTCAAGCCGGTCGAAGGTAAAGTATCTGCTTGAACTGTGCCTTGTAAGCACCTAATTGTGCAAATACAACTATCCGCAACCTCATGATATGCACGAAAGTCAAGAGAGAGCGGGCGATCACTGTTGAGCGCTACGAACCTTTTCTCCACATCTGCGCCAACATCAACACCAAGGCCCAATAGCCCACTTAAAAATGTTGTCAAAACGGTGAATCCGCCCGACTTTGCGTGTTCGGTCTCAATCTCCACTAACTCTTTTGACGAATTTACAATCTTTGCCGGGTCCGGTTTAATTGTCGCCAATGGCCGATGCGGCTCCTTCAATGAGGTAAGAACATTTCCCAATTTGATTGGCCCATTGGGCGGGTAATCCCAGTGTCGGGGAAGAAAGTATTCGGGGATCTCGCTTGCCATTGAGTTTGAGAGCTTAAAGCCGAATCGATTGTGAGAGTGGTGGGGACATTGATGCATTTATATAGCTCTGCTGCTTCAGATTGTGGCTATGCGGCAATGGAGGGGTAGCTGGAGGGGCACCGTCCCAAGTGGTTGGTGGAGAGTGAGTGGGAGTGCATGCAGCACCACAGCCAAAGCTGACGTCTGCATCATCGTTGTCCACCACCAGCAAGCACCGCCCTGCTCGGCTTGAACTCAAGTGCTGCCGCAAAAGCTCTTTCGTATCCTCTTCTTCGCCTACCGACTACGGCATATGCAGAACTTTTGTAATATTAGTGCATGCCTACTTAGGAGCGCCCTATTCGGCCGCGTGATCGCGGCGCGACAGGCTGACCACTAAGTCCCTAAGCTGGCTATCTGCTTCAGCACTAGGGACATCTCCACCAATGCATACCATCAGCCCGAACCAGACCAATTTAAAGGAGGCCTCTTGTCTGTGTCGCCACAGCCGCCGCGGGGTTGTTTCCAATGTAACCGACGGGCAGACATACAATAGCGACTTTGCGTCCGTTTATCGATCCTAGCGCGTACAGTTTCTCGTCGCTGTTGGCTTGGTTAGGCTGGGGGCTGAGGTTCTCTTCGTCAAGTATCCTACCAGTGTATAGCAGTGCATATTGATAATGCAGCATTAAATTCAATGAGAACAGGTAGTTTGTGCAATGATGAAAAGCTTAGAGTATTATAGTTATTAACTATTGCTCATTATGGAGCGCCGGCACGGCTCGTCCCACAGTCCTCCTTAGTTGCGTTTTGGTGTTCTTGAGCACAGGCGGCTAATTTGGGATAGTTACAGGTGTTGACAAGACAGCTTGCATCCCTATCAAAGTTTGGCGAATTAGAGCCCGAGACTAAGCATGATCCAAAGCGTTGATTGGCCAAACTTTGATAGGGATGCGTTCCACCATGTCAATGCCCTATAGTGTTGTTTTATGTCTGATGGAGCATTGAATTTTCAACGATATTTCCCCAGATTTCTTCATCCTGGTAAAACCGCCCGTGCAGCGCTGCACTGAAATGACTGCCAAAGATCCCCTTTCCGGATGGACTAGCGAGATGTATAAGACTGATATAGTTTACGGCGGAAAGAGTTTTGTTGGTATAACTAGAATCGATAGCTTCGGGTGTGGTTGGCTGGGAGCACTGTCTTGATGGTTCATATCCGTCATGTTACATTGCCTGCAGATTCGACCGTAATAGTGCATATCAGGAACCGGAGTCGCATTCACCGACAAATATCTTTTAGGCTTGTCGCACCCAAGGCTGAATTCAACTAAGGTACGACGGACGCGTCGAAGTTTAAGCTTTTCGCCAGCGGGATACAATATAGGTAGCGAACGTTGTGGTCGAGAGATTTTACAAGTGCTTGTAAGACCTCAATTTATCTAGCGAGTACCTCAGTTCTCTTGATACTTGAGTATGATGAATACGGTATATACCACAATCATTAAATGCCTTAAAAGTCACAAATTACTCTTCCCTTCGCTATAGGTAACAAGAAATGTGGTTATATACAATACAAGTTCGTTTGGCTGTGTTACAGCTCTATCGTCTCGTCTCATCTTACCGACCTTGCTCTCCTCTAATTACAAAATCACAGATAAGGCTTGACCACATTATCTAGCCGTTTAAATGTGATTCATTTTTGAATAAATATGCGTTCGCCTTATTTGTATCGAAATACTCTTGCGCTATATTGTGGTGTAGTAGATACGCACGTAATTGGGGGGCGTTAGGTCAGCTTTGCAGCTCTGTAGAGGGCTCCGAGGGAGATTAGACAGAGAAGGATATTACTAATACTAACTCGTTATATAGCACTCAACTCAATATATCCTACTTATCTTACAGACTGCGGGTCAACACCTGCCTCCTACTTCAACGAGCATCCTAGTATGCCACAGGATACTTGAATATTATGCGGCATGGTGTCAACCTAAAGACCCCATCACGACATTTCTTCACGCAGCATACAGTGCACCGGCGCACTTTCTGCCTTCTGGTAAATCCAGGGAGTCTCACTTAGAGCCTGAAAAACGCCGATAGAAGCAACATATAGCGTTTAAGTTTACGCAGGCCATCGAAGGGGACCTTAAACGAGCGAATAGGGCTGGCATTGCACTAATTCTACTATCAGCTGGCCTAGACGGATTCTCAACAAACATCAGGAAGATTCGACCGTAGTTAGAGCGAACGCACATTCAATTTCAGCTAGATTTACGACTGAATCGTCTTGAATATAGTATGCCAAAGAATCATAACAATATTCAACTGCACGATGGTATATACCGGGCAAAGTACGATCCCCCGCATATTCTGCAGCAACTCCTTTCAGTTGGTACCTTCAACTCTGACCCTGCTATTCATGAGCTTATAGCGGCCTGGGATAAGTCGCAAGACGTAAAGGATAACTACCTAAAGGGAAGTAGAAATTATGCCAACCCTTCAGCATCATACGCTTTAGTCGAACGAGGTCTGGGTGCTCATGTGGCATATAGGTGGCATATGCAGTATTTCCTTACCTGCAATATGGGGCATGAAAAGCTTTGTGGTTTACGAATAGAGTCTGGGTTTACGTGTTGTCCATGGATGGTATATGTAACCCTCACTTATCTACAACATAGCAGGCGCAACTTTAGCAATTAATGTGATTAATTTCATTTGTGTATCATGTCACATTTTTCGATGACGAAACGTTGACTTCCCAGGCCTCTAATGTTTTCGAGCACGCCCTCACTATCCTTTCGCGCTCAACCCACCTTTGTGCGCCCGAATTCCACTTGTACGCTCCATCCTTCTTGCGCATAATTCGTATGCTGCGTTCTCGAGCGGCCGGATTTCCAAGTTAGCTTCGAGATGCGCGAAACGAACTGCAAGCAGACACAGACAGATATAGGAGTAAGGGAGCTTCGAACTGGGAGAAGAGCTTTTGCAAAAGTGTACTAAGGAGATGGGGTAACATGATAGATAGCGAGGAACTGTACATGCGTAGGAGATACATCAGACAAACAAGGAAGGAAAGACACATTTGTAGAAATGAGGCGCACTCGCAGATTACAGGTTGGATACCAGTCACGGAGACAGCAATCCTTGATGATGAATGAGGTGCAGTGGAGAATATATTGACTAGTTCAGAAATAAACGCCAGCCACTAACTATACATATTCTCTCTTGAGCAAGCGCCAGTTTGCATATAATCGGAAGTCGAGATACTCTGCTAATGCAACGGAGACTGGTTAGGCTCATGGAACGTGGTGCGCTGCATTGGTGCCGATAAATCTGGCTTTGGGGCGCCTAAAGAGCTAGCTAGAGCAGGATTAGATAGCGTAGGTCGGAGCAAAACGGTACATAAGCCGAACCCCACATAACGCCAAGATAGAATCCACATTTTCTACTTTGTCGAATTCTTTTCTTCCTTCGTATATTCAAATATCATAGTTATATATTAAATAATTTTCAAAGTTTGCATCAGCATAAAGTTGCTATGGCCGAGTTGGTTATGGCGTACGACTCAAGTTTAACAACTTTCCACTCTTTGTGGGAGCATTCGTATGGAGAAATCCGTAAGCAGACTACTTACTCTAAATCTCAGTACCTAGACTAACTATTATAGGCGTGGGTTCGAGTCCCACTGGCAACAACAACCTTTTTGCTTTTTTTTGCTCGTTCTCTTGGCCCGCATGGACAATCCTATTCCCACCTATTCCCACCTATTCCCGACAGACTATGACCCCGTCTCGTTAGAGAGCATCCCAACGAATATTTATTGCAGCTTGTTAGATCATCAGAAATGCTAAAAGCTTTCCTAATGATTGATGTCACTCCGCCACGATACTATCAATCAAAAGCAAGACTGCCGGTACAATCGAGAGCAATGTCGGATCCGGCCTTTTTATCAATCTAACAGTTGAGAGTGGTATAAAAACATTCCAAGATATCGCAGTCGAGCACGGAGCTGACACCTGCCCGATCACATGCCTAAATACGAGAAACGGAATGGTGCTCATCAGGTGAATACCCTCATCCACCAGCTTGGAGGATTTGGTAATCCCAGCAGGACGAGCCGATATGCACATCAAAAAGGAGAGTTCTCGCTTGCGACAGTGAGAGGCCGGATGAAAAGGGGTGATAAACTCGGTAGCGGATCTGTTGCGTGTGAGATGCCGTGCCCTGCAAAATGGAGTCTGTTACAGCCACGCAGCTCCACCTGGACTCTGGATTTGCAGGGCTGGTGTAACACAAATCTAATTTTAGTAGGTAGCTTGGTGGCGAGCAGATCAACTTCTTTGGGCGCGTGAGGCAGCCTAGAGAAATGCTCGGTTTCCTCCGTCGACACCAACAGGACTTTGTTGGCACCACCGGCTCACCTATTATGGCCTTGGTTGCCCCAAGGATAAAAGAGCGATTTTATTGAAAGTATGTATGTGATGCATTGTTATTAAACCGCGAAAAGAGTATGCCTTTGAAGGCAGGTGAATCCACTCAGTAGCAGTGTAGATCCTGTGGTGTAGTAGATACGCACGTGATCGGGGAGCATTAGGTCAGCAATGCGGCTCAGAGGGAGGCCCCGAGAGAGATCGGATGGAGGGGGAGGCAGCGACACCAACTCGTCATGTAGCTACCCAAGATACAACATTCTACTCACCTCACCGACTACGGGTCGGCACCTGCCTCCTACTTCTACGTGCATCCCAGTATGCCACAATACGTCATGCAACTTTACTTCGTCGGGTCTCTAGTTTGGTCATTTCCACGATGTATGCCTGAGCGTAAGTTATATACACCTGCTCGAGGTCTTACACAGACACATGGCCAATCAGATGCAAATGAGCCAATGCGACCGGGGCACGTCACGAGGAAACACCTGAATACTCAAAGGGACGCTTCACATTGCTCGCCTGCCAGCATGAAACTGTCGATTGAATGCTCAAATAATACAAGGTCATGTCTCGAGGTGCAGAGCATATTCCATACGGGATCTTTTCTGTCACCCATAACTCATTACCTCTGTAGCGAATCTAAAATGTCATCTTTCAACCAAGACCAGTACGTTGTAGTAGCATAGTCTATTATTCTCCGTACCAGATCCAATAAGCGAAAAATACCGTGGAAGTCGCGCGTGTCTGTCCTCGGGAGTAGAAGCGGTCCAACAACAAACTGGGATCAGACTATTAGCATCCTCTATAAGTTAGTTGCGGTAAAGACTTACTACAGTATTGTCTTCACCCTTGTATGCAATGTAAAGGCGCCAGTCATGCCCAATAGTAGTCCATCCTACTGTCGGCTGAAGCTTTGCATTGGGGTACGGATCCGAACGGTTTAGCACACCAAGCACCCTCATCTTTTCAAGAGACGCTGAAAGCCATAGGGACAGCTGGGACGCCGCTGTTATCTGCCCTCCATCAGTGTGTTTTACCTCAATACCTGAGAAAAGCGCGAGGCGCTTGGTGAATATATCGGTCGTCTGGCTTAAGGTGTGTCTCGGTCCAGTGAAGCTCAGTTTGTTGTATATAGAGGCTATGTCATGGTGGCGAGTAGAGAATGCAAAGACGTAATCTACTTTCTTCTTCACACTAATGTTTCCAGATGATCGTGGCAGAAGTGTTGGGTCTATCGTTTGGTGTTGACTACTTCAATCAGCATTACGGGAACATAAAGGGAAGAAGGAAAACATACACCTTCTTCAACTGGATCATAGTTGTACCAGACAATCTGGTCGCATTCTTCTACATGGCGGTATATATTGTGGCACCGTGGGGTGCACGTAGAAGTAGGGGGCAGGTAGCGACCCGCAGTCGGTGAGATGAGTTGGATATTTGCGTAGAGTAGCTACATGACGAGTTGGTGTCGGTGTCTACCTCTCCTATCCGATCCTCCTCGGGCCCCCTGCGGAGCCGCAAAGCTGACCTAATACTCCCCGATTACGTTCGGTCCTACTACACCACAATATCTACTACCTCATTCCACAACGGTAACAGCTGATCCTGCGTTCTAGTGTCTCCTTCATCAAACGCAATTGCGGGTATTTCATCCGTTCCGTCGGGATCAGAAGCTTGCATAAGAGGCTGCCGTATGGATTAGCTACAGAGGCGCTTGTGATTTACACTAGATGACTTACCTTCAGCCCAATCGGAATTATTTTCTCTCCAAAGCCTTTCATTAGGCGTCGTCGGAATACTGTTACATTCTCGGGAGGATGAACTTTGTCCACGCCTAAACAATGAATTGCCGGGCTGCATAGGCGCAGATCAATAAAAAAGCCGCGTCCCGAACGTGTTGGGCTTGAGTTGCTGGACCCAGACTGATTAAATCGTGTACGATATGTAAACTCAGTCGGAGACACAACTGATGCGCTGTGCTCGGGTAGGATATCGTCACTTTCGGCTGTGCGGGCCCGCTTGCGTGGGCTCTTGGAACGCGAGGGTGCCATGTCGTATTTGTGTTTGCTATAGGCTGACGTTTGAGATACTAGCGGTGTGGGATACTGACTGCTGTGCCTGTTAACCTCATCTAACCAACGCTGGACTTTCGAGGTGTATCCGATTTGTTGATTAGACATCATATGAGCTTGAGCTTGAGCAATAGCATACCTTGTTTGGGTGATTGTGGGGCGGGGCTGGCTGGTAAACAAACCAAGTGGTGCTAAGCCTAGGCAGAACACCATCATCCTAATCTCCTTGGCATCGGAGCCTATCCTTCCGTCTCCGAAGACCTACGAGCCCCTCGTTCATGCCATCAAGACAACCTCGTGGCAAGTGCGGGTTGTCTTGATGGCATGAACGAGGGGCTGCTAACGTACCTACGTTTGTGTAACCCACCAAAGTATTACAGGATCGGGACACTCGTTAAGGAAGTAGGACAGAGGATATAGCATCCTTGGTATATATACCTAGGCTTGGGCCCGTAACGATTAGGAGGGAATCAGAATGATACTCTAGCTGCTTATCTGTGTGCAATGGGTGTTTGTAGAGGCATAGATAAATGATTGAATATATGACTGAATACAGAGCACTTACTAACCTTACTCTTCTCCAACTCCAAATTCACGAATGTAGCTGTATATTATACTCTAGCTCGGTAATCATAGTATACTCTATGTATCAATATGATTTTATTATTATATGTTGAAATACTTCTGCTCTTTATTTACTTATAATGGACACGGGATTTTCGTTCTCTGCGCTGTATCTGGCTACTGCACGGTTTTCTTGGGATAAATGTTTGTCTTAAATTTTCCGTCAAGCCTGGCTGAATGGGTTGGTCAACAACAAATGTGTTTGGCCTACTACCTACTACTTTCGGGGCTCTGTTCGGCTCGATTGGGGGTGGTCGTTCTCTCTTCCTTGGTCTGGTTCCAGCATAGCTGCAAGGCTGCAAAGCAGCTACGCAATCGCATAGGCCGGAAGGCTCTGAACTGAGGGCCCTTGAACAATATATACTGTTCTACCCCAATGGTCAACGTTGTTGATTATTCGCACCTTTTTGGTTGTTTGCCGTAGTGGAGCAGAGCTGCGGTCTAACAATAACGATCTCCCGCGTTGCGCAATTTTATCCGATATTGACGGAGACAATGCCAATAAGCAGCCCAATTTGCGAGCGATAATAGTTCCTGATTAACCTTGAGTTGAAATTTCTGTACTTGACCTTACTTAGAAGAGATATTGTAGTTATTATTGATCGTTAGGCTATTGTCCGTGACTTGGGTGTGAGGGACCGTGGTAGACCTCTTGGAGTTTCTCAAGCTGGAATTTACATTGCAAAGTAATTTGTCACCAGCATACCGCCTTATACTATTCAGTATTTACCCCAATTTAGATAACGTTAGGAACGTAAGTGCCTTGCATACGTTTTATATACTGTTAATTAAAGCATTACGGGATTAGGATACTCGTCAAGGAAATGGCACAGAAGATATAGCATCCTCGGTATATTGTGGTGTAGTAGGACCGCACGTGATCGGGGAGTATTAGGTCAGCTTTGCGGTTCTGTAGGGGGCCCGAGTAAGATCGGATGGAGGAGGGAGACATCGACACCAACTCGTCATGTAGCTACTCTACGTACAATATTCAACTCATCTCACCGACTACGGGTCGGCATCTGCCTCCTACTTCTACGTGCATCCTAGTATGCTACAATATATACCTAAGCTTGAGCCCGTAACGGTTAGGATAGTATTAGAATGATACTATAGCTGCTCATTTGTGTGCAATGAGTGTTTGTAAAGTCATAGATAAATAATTTGAATACACAACTGAATAGACAGTGCTTGCTGACCTTACTCTTCTCCGACTATAAATTCACAATTGTAGCTGTATACTATGCTCTAGCTCGGCAGTCGTAGTATATTCTACGTATCAATATGGTTTTATTATTATATGTTGAAATACTTCTGCCCTGTATTTACTTATCATAGAAACTATATTTTCATTCTCTACATTGTATCTGGCTACTACACGGTTTTCTTGAGATAAATGTTTATCTTAAATTTTCAGTCAGGCCAGAGGGCATACTAGGTCGTGTCGTGAACAGGTTGCTCGTGAAAGGGTCTTCATTGTGAGGGAAGACGATGAGAGTCAAGAACTGCTTCGCAGCAGCTATGTTCTTGTACAACTGGTTGAAATAGTTGTCATCTTGGTTGCGGATCGCGTGCACGAAGAGCCTCCCGAGGATAGGAATGTGTTCTGGATCCGTGACATCGATGAACTTATGCGAAGCCATATATGCGTCAGACTTCAGGTCATGGTCTGGGACACGGTCTCCCTTTACTCGAGCGTTGCGGTGGGTTAGCTCAACGTCATCGCGGACCTTTGGCTGCTCGTCAGGGCATGTCGGGTCCTTGTGCAGGAAGCGGTGAATGATCTGAATGCTGGATTTGAGGTTGCGGTCCATGCGAAATACAGCTTGAGTTTCAGTCTCTTCCTTCTGTTTGAAGAGCTTGTCCTGGGAAATGAGGTCAGGGAAAGACGGGGTCATAGGCTTCTGACGACGATGAGCAAGACGGGCCTCCTTGAGCTCTGCGTTGTGTTGCTCTTTTTTCTGTTTGCCGTCGAGTTTCTCTACCTCCTTCTTCCCTTCTCTGGGCACGTGTACTGATATTTCATCTTCATTTCGAGTTTTTTGTCCTTTTCCATCAGCTGGTGGGTGGTGACAGGCATAACGCCGAGTGATAGTGCTTGATGAGAGGAGAAGAGGTAGCTATTAGGACGCTTCTTGGACACGTTCCATTTGTTCTTGATGACCAACTCAGCGCGGAGGCATTCTATACCCGCCTTGGTGAGTCTGCCCTGGTGAAGATAGCTGGGGCGCTGGATGATGATGCGATGGATTTCACGCTTAAGCACGTCGTCGTCGGGGTGATGAGAGGAGCTGCCGGGCATCTGCGTAATCTGTCTAGCAGTTTGCTTCAAGAGCTCCTTGTCCGCCTGGAGAGCCCCGTAGTCCTTGTCGTCATCCTTGTCCTTTAGAGCCTAGTCTCGAGCTTCTTTAGACAGGGCGAATTGGACAGGGTTAAGGTCAAAGAACGATAGCTTCTGTCCGCTCTTGAGACCCTCGACCTTGTCGTTGACGATGTAGGCGACCATTACGTTGTGTTTGGGCGCGTTGAGTTGAAGTCACTAGGCCGGACAGTGTTGCCGCGCTTGATGAACTGCTTGTCGCTGCCTTCGCCGTCGTCCTCATCCTTAGTTTGCACCAAGGTACTCCACACGCCGGCCTTGCCGGTCGTCGTGTGAAGCTGGACGTGAGCCATGCGCGTGGGTTCGCCTTGCCCGATGATGTTGTCCGCCAAATCCATGATGGATGAAGGCAATGAAGGTAGTTTGTTCGATAAAGAGTAGAAAGATGTGGCGAGTAGCCGTAGAAAGATGTGATTGAGAGTATGTGAGATTAGTTGAGAGAGAGAGAGAGAGAGAGAGTGTGTGTGTGTGTGTGTGTGTGTGTGTGTGTGGAGGTGAGTGATATTGTTGTGAGATGAACGTGAGGTGAAGTAAGTAGAGGTATTTTGATGTGATAGTAGAGATAAGAGCCTCGTAATGGGCTGCGCTCACATGGTGGCGCGAAAGGTTGTCAGGTGATGATACCAAGGCCTAAGATGCCAATTGTGCTTGGGAGCGTCGTGAACGGCATTGACCGAACCTATCCCCCCAGGCACTGACAATCTCAGGAATATCTAGTCGTAATTGTGCTTCCGGTACGAAAGAATCTTCGGACGCGTAGTAGCTTTGCCACCTTACCTTGTAGTGTCATTATTTGCGCCATTTACATAGAACCCGGCGTAGCTCCTTAGTGAGATGGCGGTCGACATTGTATCTTGTTTGTTCGTCGGGCGCGGCTGACACGGCTGCCGGAGGAGCGGGGGCAGCGGGAGCTGAGGGAATCTCCTCTGAAGGAGCTTGCTCATTGTCTTCGGCAGCGTCCGTCACTCGCGGGGTAGCTATTGGAGCGCGCTCATAAGGATCGGTCTGCGCAGGCTCAAGATGCGTGATAGAAATACCCGGGTGTATCTTCATATGTGCCGGTAGGTCAAAGCAGAAGCGTTCTTGATGGTACGCTCAATAACTTTATAAGGACCGGTTTTGACAACATCCAGCGTCGAAGTGTGGGGGATACGGTAGCCGCGGCTAAGTTTGCGGGTGAGTTTGAGGTGTACCATATCATTGATCCGAATAGGTGACTGTCGTTGATCGCGATAGATAGCTATCCTTGCTTGAGCGAGTTTGAGAGCTTCCTCAGTTTGATTGTGTATGTCGGCGCGGTTACGAAGGAATTGTTCAGAGGTTTCGTGGGGGGCGCATGTGTGTATCGTCAGTGCTTTTACCGGGTATCAACTTCACCGCTTTGGTTGCCTTGCATGTGACAGTGAGTACAGCATCGTAGCCATTAGACAGGATAATGGATATTCGATTGGCTGTATCTTTCCCGCCGTTTTTTTAGTGGAGGGTCTACACGCGTTACAGACTAGACATGTGGCTATGTAGTCGGCGGCGAGCTTTCTGAGATGTGGAAGATATATAAAATGTCGAAGTCTCTCACAAGTGCGCGCGTCCTACCACAGCGAACGCCTAAAGAGTGGCGGGTCTGAAACTTGGCGAGTAGGCGACTGGGCTCTGTGTGATGGGAGAAGGAGATCCCGGCGGAGATGACTCTGCCATGAAAGGCGACGATTCAGAGGACAGGTAAATATGACAGTTTGACCGATAGGAGCGGAAAGGCGAGGTGGGTAGCTCTGAACCAGGGAGTCAAGCTGAGCCTTTTGTATGTAGCCAAAAGAGAAAATTTAGGACCAAGATACGCTACTGGCTGGGTCGTTCCCCAAAACGTGAAGAGGGTTTTCGAGCGGATGTTCAAGGCAGATTCTCTGAAGTTGTGCACTTGAGGTGAGAGGATGGTGCAGTGGTCGCAGGGTTCACCGGCGTACCCAAGTGTTGAAGGCGGTCACGTCCAGGGGAAGAGGTGGTATTGGGAAGGTGCCATCAGTCGTGGTGGTTCAGGCAAGTGAGTCTTCCGGCGGAAAGTGCCCCGGGACTGCTAGCGTTGCTGCGTGTCCTCGATTGGTGACTGACGAAGTAGTTCCAGTTACGTCAGTAGTGTTTGGAGAGGGCTGATCTGACAGAGGCTGGTCTGGATTAATGCCGAGTGCGCGCAGCTCTCTTTTGCTGATCTTTAGCAAAGGCAGATTTTGTGGTAGGATGATCGCGCCAGAGCACTTTTAGTGCGCTGGGTAATGGCGGTCCGTACGTCTATAGTGTCTCCAAGGAGTGTCTACAACTTTGGGATCGTTTACGATCAATGCGCTAAGGATTTGAAAGGAGAGTTGTGACTTGTAGTATGTCGAAGGATTTGAATGCCTCGTAATGGGCGTTTTTGCTACTGCAGTAGGAGGTGGCCTCCCGTCCGCGCAGTGCGACGGTAACCTCAACTCGTGCAGTACGAGAAAGGACGACGAGGGGAACCGGAGGATGACTCGGCCGTAGCAGCTGAGCTACCAAATGCAGTGGCCCAAAAGCCCAAGAACAAGTAGTAGAACAAGTGTAATGCACAAAGTTGGCCATTGTAGATAGAGTTGGAGCTCCCTAGGCTAAAGCCAAGCCGCTAAGGGCTAGCTCACATGACACCTAGGCCATAACACAGCTAAGCGAGTTAACGCCGATGACAATATCTCAGATGTGACCGGGTACAACATAGGCTAAGCTAGAGCTGAGACCCACTATACGCCCCATTTAGTTGCATACCTGACAATAGGGCAGGTCTAATCCCATCTGGGTGAGGGCTTGTTTGGGTAACTCATTGGCTTTGCATAATCCCAAATGAAAACTAGGGTAGCCGCGCTCAACCGTCTCAATAATGAAAGAGATAAATGAACTTTTTAAAACGATGAACTATAAATCAATAGCCAATAAAGCATAAAGCTATCAGCTGCTAGAGTGAGTAACCTCGCATTTCTCATTTTCGAGTTCGCAATATCATCGCGTGACAGCGGGTGCCGTATTCAGAGGTGAGTGCTTGTATCAGTTACTCTGGGGCATTTATTGTCGATGTATCTCTAACTGAAATTGATTCTGTTAGTGAAAATTTTGTTAATGAGATCAACAACACTACTTACAATAGATGCCGACCTAGTGTTTTGAAAAATCAACCCAAGGTCATTCCAGCACTATCGCGGTTGTTTGCTGGGCTAGGGTGACCGTATAGCTCGGCGCTGATAATGTCCTCAGGGTGTTCTACGATTGCCATTTCAGTCTTACCGCGCTCATTTTAGGGAGCGAGTCCGTCATTAGATTCACCGCAAGGTTGTGGACCTGGTATCTGAGTTCTGAAATGTTTCTTTGCTCTGACAGTCTTTGCATCGGTGCGTCAATTTTTTTCAGAGTTTGTCGTCCTTAGGCATGAGTTCAAACAAACCCGGTTCTTACGACCTTAAATTTTTCAATATCGCCTGTTTTCCCTTGAACTGATAGAGTTTCACGAGTTGTCATACGAATTATTCCATAAGCGCCTACTCCTTACTGTCCTTGCTATCTTCATGTCCAAAGATGCGGTCAAGATCATCTCGGCGAGTGGGCGAGCAACGGCTTTGTCGACCCTCGCGAATGCAGGTAGGTAGCTGCCTTAGGGTACCGTCAAGTGTGGAGATTTCTTACGGAGCATGGCGAGTTCTGACTCCGAAAAGATCTTTGCGGACAGATTGAGGTCGCTGGTGGTGATGGCTCGGGCAGTCTCAACCTCCTCGACCTTGTGGTCAACCACATAAGCGACCATGGCGCGTTTGGTGGTGTATTTGGCCTTCAATCGTTGCACGCTGAATCGTTTGGGTTCCGAATTAAGAAGAGCGAAAGAACTGCAGGTGGGGCGGTAAAGGGCCAAGATGCCACATGATTGACAGACCCCCAACGTCGCCTCTCAGTTGACCGGAAATGTAGGATGTTGACCACTTTAGATGAAGTAACCAGAAGATACTCAAGTTATATAGAACCTTTCTTCAAGGTATTTATAAGTATAGCTAGAGCAATCTAAGATTCCTAGTTAAATTATTATACAGTATATAACCTATTGTATATATCCAGCATTAACATGACTAGGATGATTCTCCTGCTCTTTAAGTTTGCGGGAAGGTCGCCTATGCAAAAACCTACCATGACATGTGCGTTTTCTCTGAGAAATCTCAGTCGCTCGCCTTCTGGACGACTCGTTAGAATGTCAGCTGATAGTCAACTGAAACAAATCGAACATCGCCCGCCCAATACTAGGACCAAATAAATACCACGAAAACACATTTCATCTAGGAGAACTCTACTCGGTCGTGTGAAATCCATATTCAACCGCGTGCTTCAAGAGCGCTACTTATACAACCAATTTTCTAATACTTTCGGTATTCGTAGCACGCGAGTATATTTCCAGTTCTATATCTTAATTTTGAGTACCTATCTGGGTGGGTAAATAGCCCCTACCTATATAGAATATGTTAGGAAGGAATATTATCCCTCTAGAATCCAAATGACCACAACATTCACGTACGTCTACCGAGAGCACATGGGGTTGTAGCCGGGGAACCATCATCTGATCATCACGTACCCCAACATGCAATTATTTGAAAAAATAAAATCCAGAACATCCAAGCAGTCTTCCGCTGCTGCCATTTGTCAACGCTTATTCCCTACTTGGACGCACAACATTCAAAAGCTATACTTGGACACACGTCGGTGAAGCGTCCATGTCCTATCCATCCCATTACAGAAACACACCATCCAAGTGTAATAACCCATGGCGCGGGAGATGGAAAACTGAGACTGGGAGCTACTTCTCAGAACTACGGTATCGCCAATCAAGCCGCATACCGATTTCGCAAGTCAGCCAGACAAGTGGAATCGACATGACAACACGGAACCACAACCAGGTTAAAAAAAAAGCACTTTACTTACGACAAGTAAATGTACCGTCATAAAACGCACCTCGCGCTACATGCAGAGCACCTTGCTGTCATCCACACCCAAAGTCTCCGCCCAGCTCAAAAACTTTCCGAGGCGACACCCACACGTCCGGGAACTCTCCGAACCAATGGGTATATAAAATGCCAGGCGTCTATAATCTATCCTACCAGCTCAACACTATTGCATTTGAATCCAAGCAGCATCGAATGCAAGCAGCGCCGCAATGTCTCCCACAACCGACTCGGCACCCAGCCCCAACCACCCCACACCAATGGACACGACTGCAATAGTGTCATGGTTCGAGCACCGCCCGATCAACAAAGCTAGTCGGGCAAAATTGGCTTCCAGCATACGCCAACACCTCGCTTCCATCGTACCAAATCTCGAGCCAGAAACCACCACGATGCTAGACTACGCATGCGGCACCGGCTTCCTCAGTCGAGTAAGTAGGTTCGGGAAACATTTGGTGAGGTGAAAAGGGGGAAATGCTTTCTCCTTAGATGAGTAGTAGGCGTATAAAATAGGGTATATACTACGGAATTATCAAAGTAGGAAGCTTGGATTGCTCCTGGTGTACTTATGAATGTTTAGGAAAGAAGGCTAGATGGTACTGATGTCTTTTGGGTTCTGTGTCTTAGGACACCTATATTTCGGTTATTTAGTTGACTAGGAGCGTGCACTGCTAACGGAGCTAGATCTTCGCACCGCATGTTGCGAGCATCAAAGCAATCGACGTCGCGCCTGCCATGGTTGAAATGTACAACTCTAGAGTGAGTGAACTGGGGGACCGGCACGAAGATACTCGCGCGATTTTGGGAAACCTTTTGTGCGAGCCACCCGAACCTTCGACGCTGGAAAGCGAGTATGCGTGCTTCGACCTTATCACTGTCGGTGCGGCGCTGCATCACTTCCCTAGCGCGAAAGACGGCGTGAAAAGGCTTGCTCAGCAGTTGCGGGCGGGAGGGGTGCTCTATATTCAAGACTTGTTGTCATCAAAGGGTGATGTGGGTAAGAGACCGCGCGGGTACACGGCAGAGGAGGTGGAGGAGATGGTATGCAGCGCCGGGCTTGTAGATTTCAAGTTTGAAATAGTATTAGAAGAGCTGGAGATAGAGCTACCGAGCGAGGAGGTGTTGAAGATTGAGTGTTTTGTTGCGAGGGCCGTGAAGCCTGATGCAAACGATCTCGGACAGGAGGGGAAATGATGCATGGCAAAGATTTCGGAAAGTTGCTCATACAAATCAATGAACTAAGGCCTCAACGGATCTGAGATAGAGTAAAGCGGGGAAGCGGTCCTAGTAACCTCTCCTGTTGACGTGTGCATACGTGATTAGCGACAGCATATTTTCGCCAATCTGCTCCGATGGCAATAAAGTCAAAATGCGGCGATGGTACACGGGAGTGCGCAGTATGAAGTAGATGGCTGGCATGGTCCATTGGAGTAATTACCACCGAGATTGACCGTGTCTAGAGGAATCAAGATCCAGCTCCCTAAGAAATGAGACGATATGCGAGCGGTAGCGTGCCAAAGAGTAAACGTGGAACGCTAATTGGCTCGCTTAGGTGACTATTACTGGCAGCCAACAGGGCCCTCGAAGATGTTAGATTCCAAGCACCGAGTGTGAAGGAAAGGTATTCCAGAATGAAAGATTCCGCGCTCTATCTCGTATTGATTGCCTTGCCGCTTACACGTGGAATATGTCCGGCGCACGTGCATTTCGATACGGAGGGCGAGGGATCCTGCGCATCAGCATCTGATGTTTGTCAGAGCCAGATTTAGATGTCCACGGTCTTCTCCGCCTGACCCGAAATGAGTTTGACACGCGATCTGCATGTCTTTCCCGCGACCGCAAATTTCATCTCGGCTGAGCTTGGCAGAACGCCAAATGGAGAGGGTTGACGTCAATGTAACGAATTTGGTTGAGGCTGACCAGAAAATACATATCGCCGTGTGGCCGCGAAAGCGGTTGCTGTGGGGTAGGGTCAGTATGAGTTTATATTGTGCATATGGCGTACATATGTCATGTCTGTCGACCACGACGGTTGTGAATGATTTCGCTTGACTGTTGTTATCTGATAGAGGTGCAGCGATGATACCTGCGGGCCACGGTTCGTCGCTCAGGCACGCGCTAGGATGCCTAGAGGTTTCTCAACGTCTCCACAAAGGTTGGTGTGTGCCTGAAACGCGCTGCTGGGGATTTCGGGATTGAACATGAGCAACGAGCGGCGTCCGAAGCCATGTCAGTGGTCGGTTAATAACGAGTGGTCGGCGAATCAGGACGAAGAAAACGACAGGGCTGGGACAGCGTAGATCGCACAGCAATTTCAGTCAATCGGGAAGGCGATCGCCCATTGTACCAATAATCTGGAAAAGAGCCGTCTAGGTGGGGCTCGGAACTCAGACTTGGCCCAGGCGTATTACTACATAGTAGATTTGTGTTGATTGTTCACGATGGGAGCACAGGCGGCGTTGTGCCTCGGCGGAACAACCAGAACAGCAGTAGCGAGCGCAGCAGCAAGTGCGGTAGCGAGGCCGGTAAATCGATAAGTGGCCGGCGCACCGACGCTGAGTGTTTACTGCAGGCAGGCTGCAGGCAGCATGCAGGGCTGGGCCCGGTGGGGTCAGGTGAGGTAATCAATATCTCATT
The DNA here is from genome assembly GCA_028458525.1 of Ophiosphaerella herpotricha. Taxonomy (NCBI): domain Eukaryota; kingdom Fungi; phylum Ascomycota; class Dothideomycetes; order Pleosporales; family Phaeosphaeriaceae; genus Ophiosphaerella; species Ophiosphaerella herpotricha. The sequence continues at coordinate 123,507 of JALNQK010000037.1, forward strand.
AGAGGATGGAGAAGCCACACGGGACGATTGATGAAGCGAACGCTGCCGACCAGGCGTACGGGGATGAGATTGGCCGTTTGCCATCTGGGAATGTGAGGAGTGATGGGAGGCAACGATCAACGACGCAGGAGTGGCATCGAGTGGCATCGAGTGGCATCGAGTGGGCGGCGAACACGTCGGCGAGGAGAGTAGTACATGGAGAGGGGAGCGAGCACAGAGGAACCACAGAGCACAAGAGACGGGCGGCTAGGCCAGGGGAGGGGGAAGGAGGCAGGCCGGCAGGCACGTGACTGGCCAGATGGGGACAGACGCCGCAGCTGGCGGCTTCACATGTCGCCTCCCCGCATTTTGCTTGGGGCCCCTGAGCGTCGGTAGCGATTGGCAGACATGTCCTATGTTGTTATTGTCCAGTGGCAAAGGCAGAGGCAGCAATTTGTTTCAAGACGGCACGGAGAATTCAAAAGTAAGCAAACGGCCACTGGCCAGGCGTGGCTCGCCTCGCGTTCCGCTGCAGCTGCAGGTACGCGTCAGGGCAGGGCGGCGATTGGCTGGGCTCGAGGGTGAATCAGATCGGTCAGAACCAACGGCTCAGTCCGAGTCAACGGGCAGAGTCAACAGGCAGAGTCAGGTGTTGGTGGCCAAGCGAGGTGAGGTGGGGTGAGCGTGCTTGTGCTGTGCCTTTGCTGCTGTCCTTGCTGCTTGTGCTGTTGTTTTTCAGGGGCGGGAATGGACGTGACGGCGGCGACGGCGTGGCTAGCGCCCGTTTGGTGATACTTTTTCCTTTCCTCTTCTTCGCCTGGCGGGTCTGCCTGATTTGCCAGCGACTGCGGCAAGCCGTGCCCCTGCGACGGCGCGGGTTTGGGCTGAGAGCGTCCTTGGCCCGGGCACGGGCGAGCTGCAGTGTGCATCGTGCATCGTGCAGCGTGTCTCAAGCGCCCAAAGTCAAAGCCCTAGTGGAAATTGAACCTTGCTCCCCAGTTAGGCCGTGTGCCCCCATGCACGTCTTTTGCACCCAGTCCTGGCCGAGCTGTTCGGGAGATCTGCTTGCTGCATTCCAGCTCTTGTCCTCTCTGCCCTCCTTCCCTCGTTCACGCGTTGCTCTTCAAGTCTTTGCTTCTTTTCTTCTGCTTCACTGCCGCACTCCGCAGCGCGCGTGCACCTCGCTCCTTGACCCCCCACACGCTCCTTACCTGGCCCCATAATATCCTGTCTCGACATTATTTGCATTCTCCCGCAACCGACCCGCACTGGACCAGCTATTGAACCACTCTTCACCCAGCCTGGCCTGTTTACACGAGACACCACATTGGCCTTGCTGTCCCACGCGCCCTCGCTCTCTCGTCTACGTCTGCGCCTGCATCCACGCCTACATCCACATGCCACGCCCCTCGTCACCCAGATAACACACCGGCGCCCTCCACCTCGTCACCATGAACCGCTGGCTGACCCGGAAGAAGGATGGCGCGGACGAGCCTGCCGCTGCCAAAAAGGGCAAGAAGGGCAAAAAGAGCCAGGAGGAGGTCAAGCCCGAATTCAACCTCGACGCCGCCCTGCCCAAGGTCGACGACTTCCGCACCAGTCTGATCATGCCCGGCCTGTCCACCCGCTTCAGCATGCTGCGGGAGCAGGACGACCCCGCCTCCAAAGTGGGCAAGGCAAGCGATGACAGCGTGCTCCAGCCGAAGCGGCAGTCGCGGCTGCACGAATTTGGCTTTGTGCCTGGCGGCCTCTCAGACATTGCCGAAGTCTCATCGCTCAATGGCTCCATCCGCCCGCCCTTTCCCCAGGAGCGCCAGGGCTCGTTTGACAGCAGAGACGACGGCGACGATGCGGGCAGCATGATGAGCAGAGCCCGCCCGGGCGAGGGCAATGTCCTGTTTGGCGGCCGCCAGAAAATCTACGTCATTTCAAACTCGACAAAGGGCCTGGGCCGCACCCTTTACGATGACGACGTCAACATGTCCGCCTACCAGAAGCTGCGCCAGGAGGAAAAGGACAGACTGAGGCAGGAGCAGGAGCAGGAGGAGGCTCTACAGAACGGCCAGCGTTCCGAGCCCTCGAGCCCATCGGCCTCCAGTCGGAAGCGTGAGACCGTGTCGTCGACTAACTCGGCTACCATCAACACCCGCACATCGACTGCTGCCACCTCAATTGCCTCTCAGGGTGCCAATTCCGTGCCCATCACCTCACCTCTCTTTTCTCCCACCAGCGCCACGCCCCCGCCAGAGCTGGCTCGCACAACCACAAAGGCTCGCAGACTCTACGACCAAGGACTCGATCTGCACATCCAGGAGCAGCAATCATCAGCCATGAACCGCCTGAACTCAATACAGCGAACCCGTGCACCTACAGGACGATCAACACCTCCTACTATGTTTCCCCTCGCCAAGTCTGCGACCAATCTCAACGATCGCTTCAATCGAGGTCCTGGCTTCCGCCCGGAATCTCCAGGCCCCATTCCTCCCAATATGAGTAGAAACAACTCGTCCGCAGGGTCTAGCCCTGTCTTTGCCCGGCCCCAATCGCCCTTCCTGGCTAGCCCGGCTACTAGCGACGGTGAAGAGGCTCAAGCCCTCAACGCTGCACTCCAGCCCCACGACCGCGGCAAGGCTACAGCCATGGGTGCCTTCAACAAGCCAAAGCAGGCCTTCAGCGAGCAGCAGTATGCCGAGCGCCTCAGGCAAATGCACCGAGATCGCGATATACCAGAGGCTCCTGTACCTGAGGCCGCTGCACCTGAGGCTCCCGCACCTAAGACAGACCGATCTTCCCCGCGAAAGCCGACTTTGAGAGAGCGTGCAGAGCAAGAAAAGCGAAGGCGTGCCGAGGCTGAAGCTACTGAGCAGCAGAAGATAGAATCGCCTGTTGAGTCCCCTGCTGAGCCCAGCCCGGCCACCGCGGCCTTCTCTAGATTCCAAGCTGCTGCAAGCCAAATGAAGGCCGCAGGCCCAGCCTCTCCTAGGGCAGTGCTCTCTCCAGACCATGGAGCTACCTTCTTCACGTCAAGAGAGTCTAGCGACGATGAACAAGAGGCCCCTAACGCAACTAGTCCTCGCCCGTTGGACCCAGCGCGCCGCTTCGAAAACCTGCCTGTTGCAACTGGACCTGCGCCTTCCATTTTTGAGCATCCAGCTCTACGATCTCGCAGTGCGTCTCGTAGTGCATCGGAGGAGCGGATACAGGAGACACCGCAGCCACAAGTACCATCTCCCCAACCTGACTCTTCCTCCATCGTCAATGACCCAGATGTGGATTCGCCAACTCTCGGCCCAGACAACGGTGGCCTTAGCGGCCTTATCCGACAGCATCTACGTAACGTGAGCAACGTTTCATCGAATTACGGTGAACAGGGTAATCCACTAATGAGCCCGCCTGCAACGACACCTGCTGGCCTTGCGTTGCGGACCCAAGACATTGGGCTACGGCCTCGACAAACCAGCTCCGAGAACGTCACTCCTGCACCTTCGACCTACAGCCACTCTAACCCATGGGACTTAGATGACATCGACAACCCCTACCGGGACGAGAATCGCAGCATGAAGTCTATCAGCCGCTCACGAAGCCCAAGTGATGGCCAAAAAGCAAAGGCTCAGAATCCTATTATGACGCCCGAGCTTGCAGATGGTGTAGTACAGTGGGATCTGACACCGAAACGACAACACGAACGTGTTGCAAGCAACGAGACAGAAGCCGATCATGAAGCTTTTCAACGGGACCTTGCCCAACGGCAGCGGGTAATTCAAGAAAATCTTCGTGCCCGAGCTGAAGGTCTGTCAGCTGGCCCTGCACCTGGCTCCTCTGGAGGCCTGAAGACAGCTCTAAACATGCTTCGTGCAAAGTCAAGTCGTGACTCGTTTGTCACCGTTGACCGACACCCCGAGATGCCATCCAGGCTCCCAAGGAAGATAGCACTTGGTGTCAACTCTAGAAATGCCAGCAGCACCTCCTTGGTCGGACTTCCTGAAGCTGACCGTTCTCGACCGGAAATACCAGCCTTGAGGGCCAAGCCTTCTCGTATACTACAACAAAGCGAGCACGACGCACAACGAGAATCAGAAACGCGCCAGCGATCAGGAACAGACAGCAGCCGATCCGGTCGGCCTAGTGGTCGGTCTCCATCTCTTGCAAGCTCAACGCGCCAGCGCTCCGGGTCTGGAACCGCTTCAGGGCGGTCACGCAGCCGACCAGGCGAATATCGCGACGATCTGGAACAGGCCATGATGGAAGGTTCGAGGAACGCCTATCCGCCCAACGTGGCTCCCTCGATGCCTGGGTATGCTGCCCATCCTACTCCACCACTCCCTGCCGATAGACCCTCGCTGGACAGTCAAGGTCGTATGAGGTCACGCAGCAATAGCAGGACAGCCGCTTCAAATTACTTCGAGTCCAAGCACCTACAGCCCATTCAGACAGGTACTGTATCAGGCAACGCGTCACCCCGACTCCCGGTACCCAAGTTCTCTCCTGGTATCCCAATTTCCCCGCGTCCGTCACCGGGTGGCTATAGCAGTGCGTTGCCATCACCGATGCCTCCGCTGTCGCCGATGCCTCCTTATTCCGCGAGTCATACCCCGCCTGTTTCTAATCCTACTACGCCAAGTGCAGCGGCTTTTAACCCTAGTACTACGCAGCCCATGATAAGACAGGGCATGCTTCGAAAGAAGTCGATTGCCAAGTCGGACATTTCAGAACCCGTTTTTGTTTCGACAACCTCTGTTATTGACACGGTCAACTTGCCGCCGGGTGCGTCGTTACAGAACGGCAGTGAGCGTTACGCTCCCCCGGTTCCTCCCATCAACCCCATGCGGAAACGTTTTGGCCTTGGTCGCCAGGAGAATCATAACCCATATGACCCGGCCATCCAGCCCGGCTTCGATGCCCCCCGTGCGCCATATGCAGAGCCAGTCAGGACTAATTCGTCGGACGCACTCTCCAGCCAGGCTTCGCAGCCCAGGAACAGGTTGAGGAAAACATCAAGTGAAGGCAAGAGTCTACGCGGCCAAGCACAAAAGCAATCATCGGCCTCACCAGCCTTGCCACAGCCAGGCTTTGCGGGCCGCAACAACTCTCCGCCCCGGCCCATGAACACCTCCCCCCCAAGGCCCATCAGAAACCACCCCGCGCCCCAACAACCCATGGAGGGCGCCATGTTCTAATTCTCCACCCCCCTTTCTCCACCCGTCCACAGCGACTTTTCCCCTAACGGCTACACAAAATACCTCCCCACGGAGGCCCACAGCATCTCGCGTGTAATTTTCTAATCTCTATTCTAAATTTTCTCGTTGCGACACGGCCTGTTTTTTGTTGGCGATATACCTTTGCGATTGATTCTTCTACAATACAATTAGGGTTTGGGCACTTGGCGCATGTGACTTTATTTGTTAGACTACAGACTCTCCGCCGGGCGGGACTTGGGAGGGCTGGCGTCTTCGTAAGCGTATGGGTGGGCAGGTGCACATTAGGATGTAAGAATAGTCGTTTGCTCAGAGACCTGAGCTGGCACAGCATATCATAGCTAGTTAGCGAGATCAATCTTGCACAATCTTGCAAAATCAAAAACTAGCAGAGACTCACTATCCTTTCGCCTAATACTTGACGAAACCTCGCATATACCGCTGCACGTAGAGTAGCGGGCCAACGTGGTCTGACTACCCTTGCACGTTCCATATCGATACACAAACTTTCGACCTGCTGTCACTGTTTCATATTCTCTTTTCACGCACACTATCAGCATCAACGTCGTTTTTTCTTTCATACGTTTCCCCGCAACGCGCATCGTCGGGGTCGGTTAATCGGACATGAGGGAGCGCACGACCAGTCACAAATCGGAGTCCAGATTCTTATTTTGCCCAATTTTTTATTTTTATTATTTTTATTATTATTATTATTTTTTTTCGAGATCGCGTTGTGCAATGTATATGCGGATGCCTCGATGTACCCTCCCCGTCCCCCGTGAGCTGTGGCGGATGCGGGGCTAGGTATTGGCGGGCAACCCGACATTGCGCCTCCTCTCCACAATTTTTTTTTTTCTGACTAGATAAAGTTTCCTTTGTGGAGAGAAAAGGCCAGCAGTGTCGTCTGCAAATCCACAAACACACTCCCATACTAGGTTAATTAACCCTGGAAAGCACTCTTACACACACCTACATGCATCCCCCCCCCCTCCCCCAGATCCCCTCACCAGACAAAACTTTATAACGGCATGCGGAGAATGGGTACGGCGGACGTTGGCTTCGCGACGTTTCTGTTTCCGCGGAAGCCAAACGCATTGCATGCATGCATGCAAGGCGAGACGTGAGACGGACGGGTGGGTTCGTGGCGCGCGTGCACCCCTGATCGGCGGGGTGTGGTGGGAGCGTAGGTTTCAGGAGCCGTGGGATGGGGGGGGGAGGCGCGCTAGTGCGAACGAAGGTCAGACTTTGGCAAGGGGAGAAGTATTGTAAGATTTGGGGGAGGGGAGGGAGGGAATAAGTAAGGGAGTATTCGCAATGTCGTGGGAATATTGAGTTACTTTTGTGAGGGACGTAATGGCAGTGTGTCTCATCAATCGGCCTCAGGATGTGACGGATAGGGATACATTATGTGAGGGCAGAAGCAATATGGAGTGTATAGCAGGGTGATCCAAGGAGCGAGGAAGTGTCTGGACAGAGCCCATTTCTGGTTGTATTTCAATGCACCCGGTTTTTCCAAGTTCTGTATGCACGATGATGCTTTCTGTCACGTTCCTCGTTTGTCGGATGTTATTCTATCCATCTAGACTGGAGCTGAGTTTGGTACGAATGAGAGTGCGAACCACGGCATGAACGCCACTAGAGCTTATACCTTCACATTCATATCCCCACCAACGCGACTATCCCACCCCCGCTTGGCAATGCATGACCGGCAATCACAATTGGCATGTCGTCCAGACAAGGTCAACCAGACATGGTGGCCGCGGCCATCACTCGGCCTACCTGACCATAACCTGGCACAAGCTCAACCCCAACCTTCCAGAACAGCCTGTCAAGACACCGGCCAAACTTTACTTAGTCGCGACCCCAACCAGTCTGCCCGCCAGCATCCCCCGCCGCTCCCAATTCGATGGCGCGCGCAATCGATATTGCAAGTGGTGCTGGACGCGACGCATGATTCAAGCACTGGCCCAAGCCGTCGTGTAACAAGCAACGCGCAGCGCAGGCTAATTGATAGCCTGTCGCTAAAGAGTGTTGGGAGAAAGACGTGCGAGGTAAGAAAATGGGTATATAAGTAAAGCCAGCATGCGGAACGTCACATACCCCCTGGAATTGTGAAATTATCAACTGCGATTGTCGTGATAACTTTGGGTAACTGTTTGATAAGTTCTTGATCACGCGACTTCCGAAACGAATAACCCACACAACAAACACCACGATGAGATTCGGCGTCTCTGCTATTGTCGCCTTTGCGACGGCGCTTGTTTGCGTGTCGGCGCAGGATCTAAGCAGTCTTCCTGGCTGCGCGGTACGTCCACTCTGTTACAGACACATGTCGTTGGCATGAAGCCATGTTGGATTGCAGTCCCGTCCACGACCCACGGCCAAACACCAACCCAGCCGATCTTGCTGATATTTGCATTACCAGATTCCCTGCTTTGCCGCTGCTATCCAGGGCTCCGGCTGCTCGTTGTCCGATGCAAAGTGCCAGTGCACGACTGGCCGTGATAGCATTTCCAACTCGCTTCTTCAATGTGTGCCGTCGCGCTGCAGTACTCAGGAACAAGCCAGTATGTTGCGCAGGCCTATTTGGCTGTATATGAGCTGATTGTTTGCAGAAATTGCTCCGGCTGTACAGACGCTTTGCGCTGCGCAGGGCGTGACCATCACTGATGTCCCGACTGCGGTGCCGTCTGCGTCTGGGGGTAGCGCTACGTCGGGTGTGAATGGGACGAGGGTGGCGAGCTCGACGCGCTCGGCGACGGGATCACCTGCACAGTCTACGGGTGCGGCGTCGGGTAGTACTGTTGTTGGTGCTGGTGCTGTTGCGCTTGGATTTATCGCTGGTATATTGGCCTTGTAGGGAGATATTGTAGCGAGGTATCAATGGCATCTATCCCAAGTGGCATTCTCCCCCCACATGTGAAGGCATGGTGGCGAGTATCGTTCAAGCTGCATCAAGCGCAGTTACCCATTTCCCAGACCATGAAGTGAACTCATCGTCGGTACCGGCCCAGCTTAGCCTGACAAGCTCGACCGCGCTCTTTGCCTCGCCGCAGCTCTTATCCAGTGTTTGTCTAGCCTCGTCTTTGTCGAGATCATAGAAAGCGCTTGCAAGATCATCAGCGGTATCAGGTATCGACTTCAGAAGGGCCATGAGCTCGTCGAGTGTTTGGATAGGGCTTGTTGGCGTGGCCGGGTATGTCTTGAGCCTCCTCTTGACCAGGGCCTGGTATAGCATACCAACCATCTTCAGCTTCTTGAGGCTAGTGTCCAGTAGCGCCCTCAACTCTGTGTCGTCCTTTGATAATTTATTGGAGGCGCCGAACAGGTCGTCGTCATCGCCACTGTCCTCCGCATCCTGCTCCTCATCATCCACGTCTTCTCCCCACTCTTTCAGCTCTTGGACTGCATCCAGCAGTGTTGCACGCAGCTCAGTCGCCTTCTTGACGACCAGACCCACAACGCCATCGTCACACACCTTTATTAACACGTCGCACGATTCCCACAGCACACCCGTAGCGGCGAGTACTTGCTCCTTCTCGCTTTCGCTAGTTCCGTTATCTTTGCCCTTTGCACGTTCCCGGCTCTCGGCCATGGACAGCACCAGAGCAAGCACACTGCCCCACGTGCCCAAGAGCCGCCTCACCTGCGCCCTCAGTTCGGTGCGCAGCATATCGCCAACTTGGTCCTTTTGCCCCGGTGGCGGCACGTAGGATGCTGCTGCGACCATGCCGCTTAGAGGGCCAGAACTCACATCGCCTATCTTTGCGATGAGCGCCGAGGGTGTCAGGGGCGGCGTGATGAGGAGGAGTGAGAGGGTTGTTGTATACGATTTGAGGAGGGTGGTGGTGGCCTTGATAGTATCGAGGGGGTTTGGCGCCTCTGCTGGTACATCTGCTGTGGGCTGGGTTGATGGGGCGAGAGAGGATTGGAAGTATGTGAGGAGGTTTTGGGTGCTTGTTGCGACCTCTACGAGTGCCTTGAAGTCCTTTTGTTTTGCCATGCTGGTTTGCTGTGTGTAAAGAAATATTTTTGGAAGAGGCTTCTACATTATGGAAAAGTGGTGGGGTAGCTACACGGAAGACCTCCGCTAGCCGATTGGTCGATAGTCGCCAGACAAATCTCTCTCAAAGTAGCCTAGCACGTGTCTAAGACTTACTGATTATGTGGCGCAAAGGTAAGTAAATTGCTCGTATTCAGCCGAATCTGGTGAGAAGATTACCTAGGTAGGGTTGTGAGGCTGCACTTTTCTTTCCCGTGCGTGCTTATCATCCAATGTCGACAAAGTGAGGCGTCAATGCATCACTCACCGGTGCTGACGGGAATTTATGCGGTTAGACCGGAGGACTCGTGCTTGAGTAATCCTTTCTACCCTTTCATTTTTCCTGTCCCCTGGGTGCTACCGTCTGTTCTGTTCCCATAAACTCTAACTGTCATTGCGACCTTCCATCCGCACACTTGATCCTACTCTGCATCTCTCAGGTTTCACGACCGATGGATTCATATCGATTCGCTATGCCAGGCCAATAGATTCCTGTTCTCACAGGGTTGTTGACACCTGGTGCCTGAATCCAGATGACTCCAGTGCGACGGCCGCAGCTTGTCAGCGAAGCCAACGACATCTTGAAAGCAATCAAAGAGCTGCAGGTCTTAGCTTTCGATGCATACTCTCCAACAGCCGGCCGACCCTTCGTGCCAAAACATGCGCTTCGGGAATATCTGACACGCAACAAGATTAAAACCCTCCTGGAATACTGCAACCTTTCTAGTCTTGAATATTGGCAAACTATTCGAGATCACTATCTCGTTGTCTTCGTCATCCTTCTGCAGATTGGTGAGGGCAGACACATTCTCGAGCTAACACCATACGACGAATTCCAGGATCTTTTTCTTCCCTTTGATATTAGCGATGCACAGAAATGGTCACCTACTTGTCGGAACTTCTTCCAAAAATTTCACGATGCGCAATGGGTATACTGTGCGCAAGAGCTGAGGGCCGGCCGGCTGGTCAACAAAAAGTTCGTGGCCAGCAAAATCATACCTTTTACTTCCAAAACTATCCTCAAGGAAGGCCCTGATTCTGTTGTATTCAGGGTAGACCTTCATCCTAGCTATAATTCTCTTGTTAGCATTGTAAGTCTAGTTGAGCGTTTATCCCATAGCTCAGCTTATTTTTCGTAGGTCTCCGGCGGAAGGCCCAGCACCAACACATTTGTTCTGAAGTCCTATCGAGCAGACAATCATGAGTTGCATTTCAATGAAGTGCGTGCATACCAAATGCTGAGCCATGAAGATATTGCAAACAATATCGTGCAATTCTATGGTTCGTGGAAACATGGCGACAAATTTAACATTCTTCTCGAGCTGGTCGACGGAGGTACGTTGATGAGTCTGTTTGAAAGAAACCACCCTGCAAACGCAGCAGAGGTACTTTGCTTTTGGACAGACTTGATTCGAATTCTTGAACCGCTTTGTCGGATTCATTGTCACACAGACCCTGAAAACTACAGCGCTGTTGTAAGAGGGTTCGTAGTCATGACTTATATATCTTCGCTTGCTAACCTCTTAGGGTCCACCAAGATGTCAACCCAAACAATATATTGTTATCATCAAGCACAACTTTCTCCTCGGTCGGCACAGCTTTCAAACTTGTCGACTTTGCTTTGACTTGCTTTCAAAGGAGCATAGGAGATAATGAGGAAATTTGGAGACGTGACGCGCGTGGGACACAGATGTATAGTAGGTGCACAAAGCACTAGTTCATTTGTAGCTAATCCTTTGTAGGTGCACCAGAATGCTTTCGAGCTGAGACGGATATGTTCATACAACAAACGCCTCACCAGGCGAACCCAAAACAAGACACTTGGTCATTAGGATGTGTCTTCAGCGAGGCTCTAGTCTGGTCTATTCTTGGCCCATGTGGAATTAGAGCCTATCGCCAGGCGCGAAAGGATGCGACCGACGATATTCCAAGCATGAAAAATACAGCTTACAGTGGCTCGTTTCATGATGGAGAAAAAGTGCTTGAGATAGTCCGATCAACGCATCTCGAAACGCTAGAGCAAATTCCGTTACACGAAACTCATCGAAATTTAGTTAAGGACATTATCGTCGTTATCGAGAGTATGTTGAGTCATGAGGTGGAACGCCCAACCGCCGTCACAGTACGAAAAAGCCTAATGGCCATAATATCACAGGCCACTAAGTCTATTCGCGTTGGATTTCCTCCCCACATTCAAAAGAACAAAGTGGCCATAAAGAAAGGCGAAATTGATGATGATGAAACAACTACACGCCAGCAGCGGAGCCCTGCTGCAGCTGACAAACCTCCTTTGGGGAACAATACACTTTCAACAGATACAGGCCGACAGGGATCGAAGCGCAATTTACCCCACACCGATATCCCCGAAGTCTTACAACGAGTAGTCAATAAGAAGGCTAGAATTACAAGGCCATCTACGAGACCGATTCGCGAAGAATACATCGAGAGTCTTCGTGGCAGGGAGCAGGTAATTTCCCCTCACATCCAGTTGAAACATTACTAATAGCGGTTAGATATTTGTGATTGACAACTCCGAGTCTATGAGAACATATTGGAAGCATGTTCGAGAGAGCTTTGAGGTACTATCGTATGTAGTGAAAAACCTGGATCCGGATGGAATCGATCTGCACTTCACCAACTCGACTCAAATCGGCCGATCAAAACACCGCACAAGGCTCCTGACGCTTCTTGATAAAACAGAGCCTCAAGGGCTGTGTAATATGACGTCTGTGCTACGAAAGGTTCTTGATCAATTCACAAAGGGTCCGCACTCCTACAACAACCACAACAAGCCAGCGGGGGTTAGCGTTTACGTCCTTACCGACGGTGTGTGGGGTGCTGAGCCGAGTTCGTCCAATAATGTACTCGAGCTCATCACTTCTGACATCTTGGAATCTAAACTGGCAAATCGCATATCGTTGCAATTCATACAGTTTGGGCATGATCCGAACGGTACTAGTCGATTGGCTGTGTTGGATAATATCAAGGACACACATGATGAGATGAATACGTAAGCTTTAAGTACTCCGATGTGGCTCGGATGATTAACGCTCTTAGGAACATTGTTGACACGACACCGCATGACGGTAATGTGTACAAGATGCTGCTGGGTGCTATCGAATCCAGTTGGGAATCTGAATCTGAATCGGATTAAAGCTGCGTCACGTAATCAGAGGGTGTGGTCATCTTTTCACGGACTTGACAAGGTCGACGACTACGGTTCGAATGCGTAATATTATATTCGTGAAGCGTTCACTACATACAGGGCATTTGGGTGCATTGAAGCCCACCAGGAAAAAAGCGAAGAATCTCGTTTGTTCGTCACCCTCTTCAATACCCAACCTATTTTTGTTAAAACGCCATACTTCATACGCCAGGGTATCGTATTGCCCATTCATAAAACTCGAGTCCCTTAAAATCTACTAGAGTTCATTAGAACAGTTTGCTCAAATCATCTTTTGCCGCGATGCTGCCGTGTCGCCCTACACAACTGGGCCGACACCACACTGGCCATGCCTGTGTAATAGCAAATTTTCTCCCTCTAGGTCGTTCTTTTTGAAATCAGAGGGCGCCTGGTCCCACGAAGAGACAAGATGTCCAAGCAACATCTTGTAGACATTACCATCATGTCGTTCTGTATCTATGATGTCCCTAAACCACGGTCAGAATTTGCGTAATGCCAATAATATTCATTTCAAACTTACAGTATATCTTCACCTAACCGATTATCTAGCTCCTCGAGGCGAAATGTCCCAACGGGGTCCTCTCCGAACTGGATGAACTGTATGCCAAGTTTCGCTCTTATCCTTATCTCACTGGAAACACGACTGATAAGACCAGGCATACCACAAAGCTCATTATCATTACCATGCCATTTTCCATCGGTTAGAACAAAAATGCTTTTGCCCCAGTTTTCTTCTCCGCGCTTGAAGAGGTTGGTAGCAGTCCAGCGCCTGCTTTTGCTCTTTGCTAGAACTTTCCCGAGCGTAAGTTCCATATAGGTCTCGCCACCAAATTTAACCTTGTCGAATTTGCTAAGCATACCAGTGGTGTGGTTTTCATGCCCCGAGATGGAGCTAGTTGTGAAATAAATATCCATTCCGTCGTGGTCAAGTTTCTTCACAACGTACGCCAGTGCTTGGAGCGTTTCGCGAACCTGGACGCGGTACTTTTGCATTGACACAGAGCTGTCAATTATAAATACCTGCCCTGATTAGAGAATTCGCAAGGAAGGTACGCCGAAATTTACCTGGTCGTATCCATGTAAAGGCCCAAGACAATCATCCTGTATTGGACATTGCAGAGAGTTTCGACCTCTTTGCCGCATCCAAGCGCACAGCTCTGCCATACTTAAGCTCGCTTTTTGCTGTAGTGGATTTTTTTGACGCGGCTCTAGGGTGTTTTGAGTATAGCTCCTCATGTAATGCCCATTCCCCCCATTGGGAATGGCCGTTTTGTGGCTGGAAGTTCTTGGATTGGAAGGCTCCACTTTACCCTCGTTGATTGCTTGGGGTAGATTACTCCAGTGGCTTGTACTAGAAGCTTTTCTTGACGAGTGTCTGGGGGGCGGTGACCTGCTATTTGGCATGAGCACTAAGTCAGTCAAATTTCTGTCCAATAGTCTTGATTTGGGCGATGGTGGGTCTGTCATCGTGAGGCCGTGCAAGTCAACATTAGGTGGTGAAGTTGACCCTAATTCTGGGCTGGATCTGATTGAGTTCTCGCCATGACCATTCGGGTAGGGAGACCGAAATGGAGAGTCAGTGAGACCAAGACCGAAGCTAGAATCGGGATGTGTTGGTGGGGTCCACCGCACTGGAGGAGGTTCAGGACTGACTTGGAAAGGCCCCGGAATAGCCATCTGTCGAGCAGTTTCTAGTGCAGACCGAAATCGATCCCGACACAGGAGTGCATTGGGGCGTTGGTTGACTTCTCGAAACATGTCATCAATAATAGGAACAACGTCGACGATGATTTGATCGCAGCTGCGGCGCCCCTTGCGAACTTCAAGATGCATCTCTCGCACTGCTGACAAGGCCTTCTTTCCATCATGGAAACAACCGCTATATGCCGTGTTGCTGAACTTAGGTAAATTTTCTGTTTCTTTCGAGCGTAATTCTCGGTATTTAGCAAGACCAGTGGGGCCAAAAACGCACCATACAAGGGCTTCGCTAAGGACGCATGCAAGGGACCAGACGTCCTTTTTGCAATCAGCAGGTCGCACAGTTCTTTGGACAAATAGGTCAGCTTCATCACGGAAGCATTCAGGAGCACCTATTGGTCAGCTTGATTACTCACATCATTCAAGAAGGACAACCTACTATACATTTGTGTGCCTGGTCTATCGCGGCCACGACTCTCGTGGCATTCATTCACTTCATTTAGTGGGAGGTAGGTTAATCCTAGGTCGGCAAGCTTAAAAGTACCGTCAAATTTGTTAGGTGAGGAACTCGGGGCCACGAGAATGTTTTGGGGCTTGATATCGTTGTGTACTCTACAGTGTGTTAGTTACACCATTCTCGAAATGTAGCCCATTGACATACCCGTGAGAAACCTCATGATAGGATTCTGGATCACCATGACAGTGAATACGGCAAACAGGGTCTAGTATTTGCACTAGTTTTGACCAGAAGCTAAGCATATCCCAGGTACTTGCTAGATGGTCTTTCGAAAAGCAATCCTCCAAGGTACCTCCCTTGACATATTCAAGGAGAATATAATAGGTATCCCCCTGCCTCCATGACCCATAGAATCGAGCAATGTTATCCGAGATGTCTTTGTGATGTCGAAGTAGTGTATAAGCATGGACTTCGTTTTCATGCAGTGCAACATTGTAGTCGCGGCAGGTTTTTAGCACATAGTACTCAGGCGGCACGAGATTTGTAGAATCCTGCTGATGTTTCCATATTCAGTAGTGTCTACAAGAAAAGGGCGGGATACAGGGCCTTACAACGGGCGACAAGCGGTCGTAATCTGGGTGTATCTTAACCTTCAATGTTGTTGAATCGCCTACTTTGAGAGGATCACATTCTGTGATTGGTAACGGGGTTTTATCATCAAGCACTTTGTCGTCGAGTGAATCAGATCCCAGCTCCTGGGCACAAAACTCCCATTGGACTGGCTCGAATTGGTCAAAAAACTTGTGGAACTCTGAGGGCCAACACCCTTTGTCTTTGAAGGGCAAAAAGGCGTCTGACAGGTTGTTGTGGCGTAAAAATTGAGTTATGTATATACCGTTGTCAGTCGTAAGAAGGATGATGAACACAGAAAGGTATTTGTTGCTGACTGCTTCCCATTTCAGACTTTGCCCAGTAGTGATTTTCAGAAGTCTTTCGACCTTCTCTCGCGTCATATATTTCCGCAGCGCATGCCTCGGTACGAATGATCGTCCATCGTAAGCTTTGACTTTGATAGCTTCGTTAATATGTCGCAAAACACTGTCGATCTCGGCGATCGGATGAAACTGTCGCGCCATAATATGAAAGAGGTAGTATGATAGTTGATTGGGAACGGGCGGTAAATGAACGACGCACGTGTATAATGTAACACTCGTACCTGGTACGATTGTGGAACGGGTCCAATACACAAGAGCTGAGTGAATATGTGAGTGGTCATATACAAAGGCACAATTACCACCCATTCTATGGGATGCCAAATCGATAGTCGCAGCCGGGAACCAGGCTGGCGCAGCACAACCGCTGCATCGCCCCTATCTCTGCGCTAGTCAACTCGTATCTTTTGAAGGACTCTTCAATGGAAACCAGGCTGATTGCTGGACAGGCGGACTCTATGTAAGTACAGTTTTGAGCACAGCCGATCAAATTAAAGTTTGCCAGGTTGTGTTCTTCCGTAGCTCATAGCCTCCGCACACAAGGCACAGCCACAATCAACATTTGTTTGACTCTTGGCATGCTGAAGAATCGACGCTGTCTGCGCAAGGCAGACTCGGAAGTGATGATACAGATTGAATGCGCTTCTAAGATGTGCGGAATGATGCTACTTGCATATCTCATGTGCCTGTCAGCACCTACCGATCCGACAGCTCACGTAATCTTTCACAGTGCCAAAAAGTGAAAAAAATAACCTCCACATCATTGGTAGTAGATGTATACAATAGATAGAATATTAATGAATGTAAAAAACAGATTCAAACTGCTCCTGCCTTGCCAATAACTACTTAAAAAAGTAGGTTCAAGCATTGTTTGGCTACTATATCTTGCATGCCTGTTTCCAAGTTTTTCCGTTGGCTGAGGGTATTGCCTCAGTCCTCAGTGCCTATTTGAGATGGCAGGTATAAATAAGTGTATGTTTAAAAGATTTGTCTGCGAAGGATCGTTTCTAGCAGGAGAGCCGAGTGAAGCAAGATGAAAATGTTGGCGGGAGCCTCATCTGCGTTACAATCAAACTGTATTAGCTCTGGCTTCACCGCCAACGGTAGACCGAAAAGAGGTGTGCCCTTTCCCAGCGAAGCGATAGATGGCATACCAGGCGAAAAAGGTCAGGGCTGTGAGTGGCAAAGCTATAACAAGATATAATTTCAACCCATCAAGTTGAAAAACCTTTTCCCCACTTTCAAATTTCAATATGTCGGTACTCATGAATGTCTGTATTACTTTAGCTTAATACGATGCGATAGCTAGCCACAGAATACTCACCGCTAGGAAAGTTGCTGGAAGGAAAAACAAAGTGACAGAGGTGATTACCCTCATAGAGACGGTCTCCCTTTTCGTCTTCTGTGCGATCTCGTGCATATCTAGTGTCAAAGCTGCCATTTGATTTGCAGAAACTTCCGCTTTTTTAGCGGAAGACTCGCTTGCTTTAGCACTTCGGTATTGAAGGATCCCATTTAACTATAATGTAGATTTTAGTATCAGAGTAGACAAAAATACTTAGGGTAACTTACCAGGCTTTTACGATTACCCAATAAATGGATCAGGGTCAAAGTGCGTGACTGTAACATCCGCAAGTCTTTCTCTACACCAACTACACATCTATCAAAGCGAGCTAATTCCGCTTCGCAGCCATCGGAGAGTTCTGACGGGAATTCAATATGGCTTGTAGCATATTTATAATATTTTTTCAGCTCTTCAAGGACCTCCCCGTTCGACTTCAGGACAAGAAGAGCCTCCTGCGCCTTTTCTTCAATATATTGAATGCGTTGTAGGTCTCTGAAGGTTATAATCTCTTGTCTTCCTTCCACATTGTCTCCGATAGGCAGCGCAGTTTCCTTACACGATGAATTCCCATTTCCTTGGGGTAATACGCTATCCATTTCTACTGGAGACGTAGACTGTAATGCTTTCTTGTATCGTCCTTGCCACAGGCGTGAGATACCAGACTTTAATTCACTAACAGTACGAGAGAATGGCCCGGCCTTGGGGACCAAAAGTCCTCTATGACATGATTGAAATCCATTTTTTTGTTCCCGTGACGCGGGATCATTAATCAATGTTGGCGCTTGCAATGGAGAAGCTGGGGCTGTGAACCCAGAATCAGTGCGAGACTTTCCAGAGAATAGGCCTGTCGGAGATCGGGAAAATATTGGAAATGTGCTTGATCTTGAAGGGGAACTCTTGGGTGATGTGGGTATCGATGGTGATATGATTGGACTAGGAGGCCTGTCAACTTGGGCGGCCAAAACATCCCTTGTAAGCTCTTGTAGTTGCTCTTCAAGGTCATTGATATACCAACGCCAATTTTCGCCAGCCCAGTCGCATATGAGTAGGTGAGGTGCAAGCGATGCGGCGAACATCTCGCTTAGCGACCTCGGCCTCGCGAGTGGAGAAAGAGTCGACGCCTCGGTGATACGTTCTTTAATTAACTTATTGCCTTTTACAAAAACCCATAAGGCTCGGCCCGTTTTGATGTCAAACTCATGGTATATTGCTGTCTGGCGTATAGACCACTGTAGTCCTGGCTGTTCCGTCGACCGTTCCACAGACCGAAGATTGTAGCAAATACGCAAATCACTACCAGACCGACCCAGACTAGCCAATCCGATGTCACCTCGTTTTTTGTCAAAACGGGATTCTTCTCGTAGTCCACTGAAGTGGGCATCTCTTGCATACACCTGCTTCCCAAAAGGAAAAAGGAAGTCTAGAAATGACGGCATGATCTGATGGTAAGAGAACAAAAAGGCTAACATGGGATGCGATATACGCAGTGTAGCACGACTGTGTGGTGCATGCAAAAAACTGAAATAATTAGACACAACCCCATGTAAAAGTTGCAAACTCACATAAATCTACATTGTGGATCGCGTTGCCCCGGACTCAATGCCTCCCTTAGAAGCAGCTTCATATCCCGAAGTTCGGGAACGCAGCACTTTGAATATACCGTATCGCCATTGTTGAGATCTAGAAAGTCTACGGCAGCCTGTTTCGGCTTCTCGTTGAACAGAGACTTGCTGTGAAATATCAATCTCTCGTGATAGGCTTTGATTGTGTGACTAAGGGAATCATGATGAATGAGGTTCTTTGGATAATTGAGATAATCCTTGCAGGACTGAATGAAATTGCCATTGGCGTCCATTGAAGATACAAGCTGGCATCAAAATATTCTCTGAGATGGCAATCTATCTCCACGGCCTAATCCCATCTTTATAAGAATAATAGGAACGGCGCAGGTCTCTACATGAAGACCTTGTGAACCCCACTAAAGGGTGCCCGCTGCCGGTCTACTCCAAAGGGCAACTAAGCCTTGTCTGTACACAATATCTCTGAGAGATGAATTACGCCCACCATAAGGCTAGAGATTTACAGATTTTGATGGTCGTGTTTCAAATTCAAAACCCCACCTCATCTTAACGCATTAGTACTCCTCCACTCGCTTGTCTGCAAGCTTGTCTCTCTCCGCCTAGCAGAATGTGTTAGCTAGAACAACACACGACGATACAGAAACAGTACCTTTTCTAGCGCACGTGGCACCTGGAAGCGGTAGATTCCAGCCTCGACCTAGTTAATTTAGTCCTCCAAGCTTCCGCCTGCGTCCTGCGACGTACGCTGACGTGGAAATCGAGTTTTCCAAAAGTCTCCGTTAGAAATTTTTCCAGATCCAGCTGCCTTAGGCGATAGGTGTCGTATGAGTCCCACACATAATCGGGCATGATGGTAAGGTTGAATGAAAGGCTGTTAGGAGGCAGACTAGATGGCAGACGTTCCCGACGTCGTGGCGTTGTATAATTGGTTCAAATGGACCGGTCAAGGAAAGCGATAACAGGTGCAGTAGTCGAGGCCGAAGTAGTTTAAGCTTACTGCGATCGGCTGGTATGCATCCTAAGGCATTTATTTCTCAGAGTGAGGCACCGCTTTGAGGCTCTGCGGAACTACGTTTTCCGATGCTAAGAGACAGTGTGCATGAAGGTTGCCAACGAACGCAGATGACTAGGTTGCCTGCCATTTGCCTTGCAGAGGAGCATATTGCCTTCTTGTTGGCCCAATGGTGATTGTGATGCGCTGTGTCTTGCAGATGCATACTGCCCGCAGTGTTAGATCACAAGGTGAGTTATGCGCACTCTGATTGGTCCGGTAGATCTAGGTGAGGAGTAACATACGAGACCCGCAGGGTGGCGATAGAGGGAGTCAATCTTGAACATTCACAGCACTGGCATCTGACGGAGCTTACGGAATTGGCCTTGCTGTCCTCCCGCTGACCGAAATGTAGTCAGTCCCTCGGGAATGATCCCGGATGGTTGCTAACATCGCATGGACAGAGCCTCATTTCTACTTTGGGATTAGCGTGGGTATTACGCGGATGTAGTCCAGCACACAACTCCATACAATAATGCTCTTCCTTTCCTCCAAACATTCATGAAATTTTTCGAAGCGGGGCCTATCCTGTAATTTGGGAAAGATGTAGATTGAATCATAGATGGCGTAAGAGTTGTCTGGCGTAGGTAAGGGAACAATCGGTGGAAATGAGTTGGTGAATTATTGCTGGATTTAGGTACAAGGACGAGAAGGGAGATATTTTGTGTGCGAAGAGAGTTGATATAAGATAAGAAACTGCAGCTATAATGTTAGATCACGCCGCCCAAAACGTTCCACGATATGTTTTCTATTGTTGCTTCTGGCAGAGACATTACCGAGGGGAATTGGTATTCTCTTTAGAGCTACACTCATCTAGCTGCGCTTAATTATTATTCGTACAAGTACCAAGAAAGCAATGAATAGGACCAAGATAGAGTAATACAAAGTCATATTGATTACTCGATCTTCTTGAAAACCAGTAAAGAGTTACGCTTTTCACTCCTAGCGGAAGAATATATTTCTACTTCTCCAAAATAAATCCATATATTCGAAACGCTTCTGATCATTTACCCCCCTAAATTTAGTTCCTAACAGGCATCAGCGTAAGACCTACAGCACCTCGTACGAATTTGACCTTTTTTGAATTCTCGTCTCAGCATACGACGGAATTACGAACACCTATCGTCGAACACGTGTTTCCCTTTTGGTAGATAGTGAGTATATAAATTACAATCGCTAAATCTAATGCAAAATGTTTCTTCTTTTACTTGGTTGCAAAGCGCACCCATAGTACCCCAAATCTTGTAAAACCATGCCCAACTTGGTATCAATGTTACAATCGAGCTACGGCTCGTAATTCCCCTTGGTTCCTCCTTTTTAGCCTCAACCCGACACACAATGAATGCTAACTTCTATGCTATATACTTGAGGAGTTCTCTGCTGAACTGTAGGTCTTAATTAAGCGCAGTTGGAGCACTTTTAAGGAAAATGCAGTCTAACTATTTAATATGTTCCTGGAGTAGTGTGTTGGCTAGGTAGAGAGCAAGGAGCAGGGCGCGAGGGGTTATATCAGGTATTCTGGATGGACTATTGACGGATATAGATATCTCTGGTGTTCGAATGAAATTACAATACCGCTATAGAAGCGATGCTATCAATCTTACCACTGTTATATCAGCTAACACTTAGAGCGTTGTTAGTGGAAATATTACTTTCATCAAGAGGAAGTTCTCCCATCAATTTTGTATACCTTATTTCTGAGTGCTAAACGTCACACTCGCCACTGTAGTTGAACTGCCTTGACCCCTCGCGGCAGCTCTAGCAACAGCGCCTTACTGTGCCTTCAACAGCAGCTCATTCAGTAGCTTGAGGGATGCTTCCATCGCTTTGTGCTGTTCTCCGAACATTTACGATTTCTCGGCTTTCCATTCCTCTTCATCGCTGTCAAAATCCAGGTCTTCTATCTTGCAAAATGTTAGCTGCTTGTCCATGGCGTCCATGGCATTCTTGATCTCATCCTGTTTCAGAGATATTACCTTCTTGATATCTTCTGTTATGTGGCTACTGTGGATGGAGCTATATCTACGAGCTAATGTTAACTGGAATCTTACTACAAGGTTATTGAAGTGCAGTTACGGACAGGCTTGCTACGCCTACATTAGAAGCAATAGCAAGATTGCAGCTTTGAAGACGCTAATCCTAGATCATTATATCTAGAGGGAGGTGAAGCGATAAAGGCTTGCTGCTCTCCAGCGTTAATCCCTATATGTTCTTACTGAAGATCCTTTTAGACATGCCCGTTGCGCCAACATAAAGCCCTTCTTACCTATATTGTACGTGTGGTGAGGCTTTACGTTGTATTGATTAATCTTTTGGTAGAGGTTGTACTTTGTCTTGAATCAGCATTGTGGCGTGCATACCAGCAGTCCATTTTGAGATGAGGTGGTATTTGTTTCTTTGGAGAAAGCGCGTAACCTACCTTCCTCCTATGGGCTCCTTTGCAATTTGTGAAGCAAAATTCCGCGTCCCCCGCGTTTTGGGTAGAAAGCCGCTTTTTGTAAGCTCTTATATATAATTTATAAGCTTTTCTTCTTTTCATAGGTTGACTTCCTCTTTGTTGGTGGGTGCCCAGGCTCCCCACGTCGACTTACAAGGTATCTAGGTAAATGGGGGCTGAGTGAGCCAGCAGGCTGAGGTCCGGCTGAAGCTTCATAGACATCAATTCCGACTACCGCACTACAGTATTGCTACAGCACTATCGCAACAATAACATCCTTTGGCGATAGAAACTATGGCATCTAAGCATATAGCATTACCGGCGGCACGTTCAACTATACGGTCCGCCTTCCACTTGGTAAGTCGTGGGACTGACCGAGCTCTAGAGTGTCTATAAGCTGCCCATGCCCCGTAAGATCCCTGCTGAGTGCTAAGCTCGTACAAGGCGAACTACTCTATATAAGGAGCTCAGCTCTTCCTATAGCTATAAATCAACGATCTACAGGGTATTGACAAGACGTCGCGCGTCCCTGTCACAGTTTGGCGAATTAGAGCCCGAGACTAAGCACGACCCAAAGCGTTGATTGGCCGAAATTTGATAGGGATGCGTTCCACCATGCCAATACCCTGTATCTCCCTATCATTCCTGAGATCTTCTCCCATCACACTAGTTCTTCTATCCTACATCCCTGAAGACGAGGTATTTTCGTGATGGGGGCCAGAGGCCGTGTCTTCCGTGGCCTAGGTGCCGAAAGCTGATGCCGCTAAGCACTTGACTCAGGATACCCCTCTTCGCCAATGCGGCGCCTCCTCATCATTTGCATCTGGCCGTTTAAGGCGCTTCACGATACACTGAAGTCCACCAGGGACGTATCGTGTGGTCGCTGTTGTGGGAAACCGAGAATGCCGGCACATAACGCGGCTACCCTCATGTAAGATCGCCATGGGTGATTAATACAGGCTTACACCTGAGACTCCATACTCTACTTCATTGTGCCTACATTGATTCGAAATGGTTCCGCCAGCACCCTCCAGTAGCGTCGCCTACATCAACGGCAAAGTCTACACGGTTGACATCGAAAATCCACAGGGTACCGCCTTCATTGTCTCTGAGGATGGTTTCTTCACGCACGTTGGCAGTACTAAGGAGATACAATCTATTGCCAAACAGCATCATCTTGTCACCGTGGATTTTAAAGGGCGGTTCGTAATGCCAGGCATTCACGACGCACATATGCATCTCCTGTATTCCGGATTAGGCCTGACATCCGATGCGATACTTAGCATGGACACTACCCATCTCGACATTGCGTCTAAGGTCAAGGAAGGAAGCTGCGCATGCGAGTATATCAACGTCTACCAGGATTGGGTCCTAGCCACAGCATACAACAACGAAGGCTTTCCTGACGGCGGAGCAGATCGGAAATACCTCGACGAAATGTTTCCAAATACCCCTGTAGTCGTAAGGGGAGGAGCCGCACACGCCATGCTACTCAATACTGAAGCTTTGAAGAGAGCCGGCTATGATATCGTGAATGAGCCAGATTCGCAAGCTGCAAAATTATTTAGAAGACCGGATGGAACCTTAACTGGCGAGCTGGCTGAGACAGCGATGGATAAAGCCGCTCTTTCGATACCTCTCCCGGATCGCGCACACGTTAAACGTGCACTGAAGCATGCGATCCATCTCGCACATAAAGCTGGAGTTACCAGTACTCAGGAAGCGAGTTCAAACACGCAACTTCTCCAAGCTCTTAGTGAAATGGAAGAAGAAGGTTCCCTTAACCTTGACATCTGCACACACATTGTCTACGGCTGCGAGTGGCTTGCTTCTGAAACAAAAGAAAGTCTGAACCAACTGCTTGAGGCAGCTGATCAGTTCAAGAGCAGACATGTCGATACGCGCTTCGTCAAAATAATGCTGGATGGCGTGCCGATTCCGCCACTATACACTCATGCCGGATTTGATGAGCATGGACACGTGGACCAAAGCAAAATCATTACGCAAGACGTCGCTGATGCAGTACTGAAATTCGATCAGAAAGGTAGGACAGTGAAGATTCACTGCACTGGCCAAGGTGCAACAAGATTGGCACTCAATGCGATCCAAGCGGCACGGGAAGCGAATCCTAGGGGCCCAAGACATGAGATTGCACACAGTGGTGGAGTCAGCGATGGTAAGGGCTACCATATATTGAACCTACGGTACTCCACTCAACTTACATGAATGTTAGATGACTATAAACGCTTCTCGGCACTCAACGTGACCGCGGAAATGTCGCCAGCGGAATTTTTTGTACACCCTGCTTCGTCCGCAAGTAATGGTATAATAGATTGGAACTGGCCTAAAATGCAAGAAGCAGGCGCGCATCTGACTATCGGCTCAGACTGGGGCGCTGTTCCTGATCCGTGCCTTTTCGGCGCTGTTGCACGGATTGTCGAAACTGTGGGCCGAGGAGACAAGATCAAGGGAGGGGAGGCGGTATGTCGCATGCTCACGCTTAATGGTGCACAAGCTACTGGGAGAGAGAAAGAACTTGGGAGTATCCAAGTAGGCAAGAAGGCGAATTTCATCGTTGTAAATAGAGATTTGAGCAAAGGCGAGTTTGAAGGCGCGAAAGTACTGAGGACGTATTTTGAGGGGCAAAAAGTCTGGGATAATACAGCAGACTATTAGGGGTCTTGACGGCCAAATTAAGAAAAAAAATATTTCACAAAACTAATACAAAGATTTACAAAAGTACCTCATAGTTAGGTTGGATACAGGGGCGAGTCGCACACTCTACCAAGCCCTACCAAAATGCAATAACCTAATAACCTGACAAATTACCTATATCGGGAAAAGCTTTTTTTTTGTAGTACACGTGTATGCAGAACAAGGGCGACTAAGGGATGCAGAGGGGCTATTTACGCAAGCAATGAAGACTACCAAGACGAGGCTCGGGGCGGAACACCCAATCACCCTAGCCGCCAGGGCCAACATGTAGAGGCTATGAGATCCGATGAGGGAACGCGCACGGCTTCGTCGGTCGAAACTCAGAGCCGGCCATCCTAGTTTGGTGTGCACCTTAGAGATATTAGCTCGGTGGGAGAAAGAGCGGGCGGCTACGGAATGAATCATGTACTATTAACAACTAGATCTATTGTAGTATTTTTCAGGGACTTTCTGTCGCGCATGTGGGTGTATTGCCCGTGCAACACCGAATATTTCAAGAAACGTAGGCTAGCGAAGCAACAACTATTGCAGCCGAACACTGCAGGGTGTAGGCACGCCGGGTTGGATCGTTGGATCCCTGTGACGTAAACTAACTTTTCGCCGAATAGAATTACTGAGTTCAGCACAACCTGATGCTACGATTGGTAGGAATTTATACTTCACGCTTCAGGGATTCAACCCGACGTGCCTACACCCAGTAGCTATCCTAGACACTCTATATGTAACGTTACATTCTAAGTTACAACTCATCATGCCCCTTAGCCTCCTCCTCCTTCTTAACCTCGACCCCGCACACCGCCGGTGTGCCAACCTCCATACGATACACACACTTCTCCTCCTCGACGATTTTCCAAATCTCATCTGATTCAGCGCAGGCAAGGATGACGAGTGTACTTCTGCTCGGGCCGTTCCAGCAA
The DNA here is from genome assembly GCA_028458525.1 of Ophiosphaerella herpotricha. Taxonomy (NCBI): domain Eukaryota; kingdom Fungi; phylum Ascomycota; class Dothideomycetes; order Pleosporales; family Phaeosphaeriaceae; genus Ophiosphaerella; species Ophiosphaerella herpotricha. Next base: position 149,099 of record JALNQK010000037.1, read on the forward strand.
TGCTGGCCGTTTTCGTACTTGAGGGCGAGGCGCTCACCGGAGCCGAGACCTTTGCCGTCAGCGGGGAGCTCTTCGTCGGCGGTGATGCTGGTGATGTGGGCAAAGTTGCCCATGCCTGTGTGGCCGCCGCCGTTTCGAGATTTTTGGGTGGTGCGGCTGAAGAAGCAGTGTTCGTAGGTGTATTCGCCGCTGTCCTTTTCGATGCAGGTGTCTTTTAGAGCGCGGAAGATGGAGTCTGGGCCATAGTCTTTGGTTACGTCCTCCTGATGTTTGGTGAGCTCGTTTTTGTCGTCTTCTAGTTCGCGTTTGGCGGACTCGAGCTGTGACTTTGCGTCGGTGATGTGTTTTGATTCGGGGGCATCGCCTGTGTTCGGGTCGGCGAGGATGCCGTTTTCGATGAGGGTGATACGTAGGTCGCGTAGCTTGGCATCGACCCAGTCGCGGATAGGGGCAGGAAGGTACTCTTCGAATTTGTAGAGAACGTCAACATCAGATTCCGGAGTGGGAGTTTCGAAGTCCTCCCAGTGAATGGCGCTCTCCGAACCAGGCTCCAGGCTGTCGTCGAGGTCACGATCCAAAGCGTCATTGGGACCAGGGCGGTCTTGTGCGGCGTAGTCTTCCCAGGCCTTGACAGCGCGCTTCACGCCCTCGTCGTTAAAGTTAGGGTTGTATTCTTCTTTGAAGCGCGTGAGCATGGCCTCGAGCTCTTGAACACGTGCATTGGCCGTATCACGCTCGTTCCGTATCCTGCCAATGTTCTCGGTGAGCTCTTCGATCCTGCCCTTGGCCAGACTTGATAGCACCGTGATTTTGCCGCCCTTGCCAGCGCCCTTGATGACCTTGCCCTTCTCCGCCCGCTCCAGCTCGGCCAAACTCTTTTCCAAGCCGTCGACCTTGATGGTCTGCGCCTCAATCTGCGTCTGCAGCGTCTGTATGCGGTCCTCAACCTCCTTCTGCAAGCGCGCGGCATCGGCTATCAGCTGCTTCCGCCGCTGTCGAGCACCATTCAGGCTCTTTTGCCGCGCCTCGTCCTGCTTTCGCCACTCCTTGCCAATCTTAGCGCATTGGTCCTCGCACCTGACGCCGCCTACGCCATTGTACTCATCACTGCCGTCGCAGCACAGGTCGTAGTCGCACACACCATCGTTGACGTTGGTGAAGGGAATATAGCTTGGTACGTGGCCCTTGTTTTTGCAGTAGAAGCCTGGCAGCGTGAGGGTGTCCCCTCTTGACGGCTGTGGGGGTGAGAGGGGCGAGATATATGAGCAGGCGGAGGTGCCGGGCTCGTCAGAGCCATCTGGACAGTCGCAGTAGTCGTCGTTGATGTTATCCACAGGTATCGTGACGGAAGGATTCGAGATGCACATGAACGTGTCTGGGTTTTTGTAGTATTTGGCGACTGCACCCAGCTGGTTAGCATAGAGTTCCTGCTATGTGTACCCAGCTGTCCATTGACATGGATAGCTATAGTAGTGTGAACATACACTCTGGCCCCACGCCCCGGGGCCGTGCCGGCTCCGAGGCGGCATTCACTGTGCCCGCAAGCACGGGAAGCAACAGGGCAAGCGACGAGACGTGTTGTCTCCCCATTTTTGTGTCTGTCGAGAGCAATTGGAGCTTGAGACGTTGGCTCCAACTATCCGACACATGGCGCTTTGTTGAACCCCGTTGGTGTTGACCAATCACAGACCATGTGGCCTTGGCATTGACACGAACCTTCTATCTCCCGGATAGGTACCCTTTGACTCGTTTCACTGCTCTCTGGACCAGGCCTGGTTTCTGCCCTCTTTCTTCCCTACCCATCACATCAACACTAGACTGCGACACCCTCTTATTTTCGATCGGAGCCTCCCTCATTTCTGCAACTTTCCATTCATCACTCCCTGGCTCGATCATCTTGACCTTGACTCGTCGTCTTCCTCCCCCATATCCTTTCTGGCTGGACACAACAAGCTTGCTCGTATCTTCATCCCGGAATGCGCAGCTGTAATGCGTGTGGCCGAAAGCCCACAATTTCACCGCCTTTGCTGTCCAGCACGGCTCCTTTGAAAGATCAGACACGAAGGCCGAATTGACCATACTGTTTTGATGCTCGGGCGCCGTAGCACGTTCATCAATCGTCGGGCAGTGATGTGTCGCAATCATGATTTGACGCTGAGGCTCCTGTGCTTCAATCTCAACCACTTGACTGTTCAGCCAATCCACATCTTTACAATGTTCTTCACTGCTCTTTTCCGTTGACCATCCTACGATTCCCCTTTCCTCGCTGAAATCTGTGAGTCTGGAGTACACCTTGCCGGCTTGCTCTTCATGAACGTTGCTCCAAAGCGTGCATCCCAATATAGTAATTTTCTCGTTGAGGTCATACCGGTCGCGGAGCATGAAATGGAACCGATCCCCATATTCGACTTTTGCCTCTGCTTCGAAGATCCTCAGTTTCTCAATCGCGGCCTCAAACGTTATTTAATAAGGCTCATGGTTGCCAAGGACGTAGAAAATGTGGCAACCCCGATTATTCTCAAGAATTGTTCGAAGAAAGATGAAGAGTGCTGCACCTTTGACTAAACCAATATCTCCAAGAAGGAACAGAGCGGTTCCGTCAACATTGAAACGAAACTGTGTATATTGTGGGCTTGATTTTGGCGTTTCCAAATGGAGGTCAGACACAATCTGAAATTGTGGCTTGGGAAAGGCCATAATTTGCGAAAATGGATGAGGAAGCAGAGAAAGAAGTTCACAAGTCCATAAATGAGGCTTTCTCCTTTATCAAATTTTGTTGTAACCATAGTTTGAGATGTTGTTCATGGTACAAAGACACAGCTGAACCGCACTAGCAGAAAACGATTGGCTCCCAGTCATTTCAAAAAGTGGGGAAACCACGTCTTCCATGGGTGCATGGATGAATTATTTCGGTTTTTTGGGGCAAAGTCTCTAACCACCCTTTTGTTACTTATAAATATGGAGAAGAGGATTCCTGGGAGCCTAACTTTAGTATGGCTGCTTCTTCAGTGGTTCAGTTGCCACTTTTCGGTGGTCAGCGAAAGTCTGGGAAACGAAACTGGGTTCAGGATGACATATTGATCAATCTGTGTCTTGAGGATCCTGCTCCTATAAAAGCAGTGAGAATTCTTACAACGGACGTTATTACAAAAGAGCATGCCACCAAGGAAGCGTTGCCAGCCACTGGAGGCCGAAGCGGTTGTGCTTGCCATGACTCCGCGCCACTGTTTACCTGCGCCACATCCCTCTTTCCTTCGTCAGCACATCTTCCATCTATCATGGCTGCCAGGAATCAAGTCTTCACATTATGCCCAACCCTACCCCAACCCCGTCCATATTCTTACTTCATTTCCTCATCTATCCTAATTGCACCCAAATACTGAAGACTTCTTCTACCTTCGGCGCCACGGATGTTCAAGCAAGATTCTGGCAATAGAATTAGACCCCAGGCCACAAGATACCACTCCGAGGACTGTGGAGCGGGACAGCCCTCACCCGACCTTCTCTGCTATGCCCCACTGCGGCCGACCTCGAATCCAGACTTTTCCAGACCATACGTGCAGTCAAATAGCCGTAGTCAAGGTGCGGCACTGAAGACATGCCTCAAGAAGAACTCACCGAGCACTGCGAAAAAACTACTAGCTGCGACCCATGCCACGATGGATAATCACCCGAAGAAGAGAGGCCTACGCCGAGTCAAAACAGTCGATTTCGAAGAAGAGACAAAGCCTATGTTAGCCCTCCCTAATCAGATTACCCCAAAGATGTTGCATTCGGGCACGGATTCAACCAAATCTAGGGCCTGTGTTACCAGGTCCCGGATTAGTGTACACAGAGCTCATTCATATCCTAAAAGGATGTGCAAAACGAAAAGCAGACTCGCAAGCCCTGCTATAACCCGAACTGATGTCCATGTTGTCGCTATTGCACCCTCACGCAATGTGGATCACGCCGCCAACGAGAACACGGTTGATCCAATCACACCTACTATGCAAATCGTCGAGTCTGACAACAATTCTTATGAAGTTATCTGGGATGATATCCCAGCAGAGAACCCTGCTCAACCTCAGCGTCGAAGCTCGTCAGCAAGCCATGCCCTGCACGCAATCGGCTTCACTGGAGTTCAAGGCCTTCAACGTGTCAATACGAAGCTCACAGACTGGTCCGGAACCTGGAACGGACTATCTGAGACCTTCAAACCTACGATTGTCGTCTTTCCTGACGATGATGATCGTCCAACTCACCTCCGATGTGCTAGCGACGACGACGGCCTGGTTGTTGCGCCACCGAATAGTCAAAGAACAAGTGGCACCCCGTCTCGCCTGCCATCACGAACAACTAGCACACACATTGGAAACGCGCCATCATCAGATGATTCAAGTGTCGACGAACCGCCGCAGAGGAGTCTGTCCGAAGATAAGCAAGACCGGCTCTCACCACTAGAGGGCGCCCTCGTCGTTCCCGAATCTGAAGTACGGCCTAGGCAAGCTACTAGTCTAAATCGACGGATAAGAAAATTCCCGGGTGCTCGCAAGCTATCCAACATTGACGCAGATCATCTCAAATTTCGCGGTCATCGCGACTCGCTTACACTTGCACATTTGCGTCTCGTGCACTCGGGTGGCATATCGCCTGAACTGGTTGCGCACAAAGACTCTTTTTCTACTGCGAGGAGGCGTATGCATGCTAGAAATTAAGCTGCGTTGACAGGAAAGCTACCTCTGTTGACAGGCTTGGACAATGCGGCTTCGGTCATCGACGTGCACCAGATGGACAATGTGGCGCAGACACAAAGCAACTAGACCTCGGCCCCTACTGGGTTCTCGGAACGAGAGCTCCAGGTAGAATGAAATTTTCCTTTGCTTCATCTTTCCTACATGTGCTGGACGCGGCGTTGGGTGTGTTTGCCTTCGTGAGAATGGTGGGCCAGACATCAGCCTCGTGTAGATCGGTGGATCGGTGCAACCTAGACCCGACATGGGCCAATTTATCTCTCCGTCGGGCGTCTCCCTTCTCCTTCCTCTCTTCCTCTCCTCCTCCATACTCTTACATTAGCATGACCCGCATTCTTGGCTGCTACTTCCCCAGCCAAGCGCCACGAAGCCTGAGGAATGACAGATAGAGAACCACTGAAGCGTGAGGCGCATTCAGACACCTACTAGGCTACTATGTATGGTGGCGCGCCGAAGCACTTCCACAACCTGTTGCAAAACGTGTGGTGCCATATTTGGTGCTGAAACAACAGCCTGATTTGCAGTCGAACCTTACTGCGATGATAATATAGGACTATTAATGTTATCCAAGGCTTGCACCAAATCGTCTAACACTTGGCGTCACAGAATATGTGTGATCGCGACACAACCAAACATCGCGCAGCCATGTGTCGCTCGCTATTTATCAACCAGACAACCGTTCATAAACAAGCCCTAGATACCTTCTCAGCACCATCATATGCGTTGCGCAGATTCATTGTGACGAAGACACCAACATGAAGAATGACCACCGGTACGGCGCACTCGGAAACGTTGATGCACGGTCGGACTCAAGCAGCACCGATGTAGAGGAGTGGGACACAGAAAATAACATCAAGCCACAACGAAGAAAGACATTCTGGATAAAGGTAAAAGCATGGAGGTGGATGCTAGATACGGGTCTACTTTTCATCATTGTTGGACTACTTCTTGAGAGGCGATGGCGGCACCACAAGCACCAAGCTTTTGAGCTAGCAGGCGATATCACCGGTTTCGCGCCAACCTTCTCACAACAATTGGTGACATTTTCACCGAATGCGACTTTTGCGCCCGAAAATGCATCTGAATTTTGGAGCAACCAAACGCAGCGTGCATGGTTGAGCATAGTTCCTGGTAAGACACGAGATCACTTCTTCTCATGCGTTCCTAACATCGAGCCATGTGTAGAGGGCCTGGGCTATGTTAATGTCTCCAACCCATCCGAATATAACGACCTCCCGCACCCAATACACGACTACCCGAATAGCCATGTCTACACCAGCTCAATAACGCACCAGCTGCACTGCCTTTACACTGTCGTCGAGGCCTACAACACCATGAAACTGATGCTTGATTCGCCCCTCCTAAACGTCGACCCTATCAAAATGCCCTGGCACATAAACCACTGCTTCGAGTACATACGTCAGGCCATCATGTGCGCGGGCGATGTAGCGCTAGAAGGCGCGGCCACCACCTTTCCTGCTGGCGAGGATGGCGAGGATAGAGGCGGAAGCGACGGGTGGGATTCCATCCATGTTTGCAAGGATTATGGACAGGTGTACGACTATCTTGAGGATCGGACCGTGAATCACATGAAGTGGATTAGTTCCGGGTAGAAGAGTGGGGCTGTATACCCGTTTTCAGTCATTTCGCGAAGGGTAACGAAGAAATGAGGGCTTTACCGATAGCGAGCCACAGCTGCTAATCTGATGGAAAAATCGCTCCCGTTTGTTCGGCATGCTCGTATTGACACGTGACTGGACATGTGTACAGCATTCGCTCGCGCGTGAATATCCTGGCATGCGTGGCGAAAACGTCATGGAGCATATCTATAAAATTGTCCGACTGCACTACAAGGAGATCATCTTCATTTCCGAGCCCATTTCGTCCAATAGGCGCATCTTAACATGCTGACACGCCGATTTGCGCACACCCATTACGAGCCGCAGCCACACGGGTACGTAACCCCTGTCCAATCGCAACCTCTAAATATGTCCTCGGCTACGAAGTACTCCCCGCATCAACGGCATCACCGACAACATGACAGTTAGCTTTTCTTAGAGCGGAAACGCACCACCATCAGCTAGCGGTCGGAGCGTTGGTTCGTCCGCCGGTCGGAGCTGAAACCTCGTTTAGCCGCGCGGTGCCAAATTACTTCTGAAAGGTCGGGATGGTATAACCGATCAAACTCCCGTCAGTTCCGCAGTGGATGCTGGATGCCTAGACACTTGACATCTTGGACTACTTTGTTCGCAAACATATCGCCTCTCAACTGCAGGGGGTTAGAACAGGATTTAATCCCTTCAACTTGAGCTTGGCTAGGGTTAGCTGGACGATAAAAAGAGGACAAATATCGCTAACTAGGGAAAATATACGGACCAAGATCAAGCCACACCAATCTACTGGGACGAACCTAGGCGTACTTACGGCTGAGCATCACACCTCGTATCAGAATAAGAGATTTGTGTGAGGGCGCATCTGACACTTCAGCTGCTGCGCTTTCAAGCGAAAACGTTTTGCGCGGCGAATACGCCTGCAAGAAAGTCATTTGGCTTGGTGTTTAGCAACCACGCTATCGATCTCATATCCAAACCACCAACCTAAGGTCATCACCAATCCAAGAAATTCGGAATTCCTGAAACTATGGCACTCTCCCTACTCATACCCGTCGCTGCAGGTGCTCTTCTTTCTTATATCCTATACACTAGGATTACGCTGTATCTTGCGCGGCGGCGCATCATCCAGGAGAATGGCTGCAAGCCATGCGCACACAGGTTCAACAAGGATCCATTCCTTGGTATCGACGTTTTGAGGACAATGATGAGCCATAGCAGGAACCACATCTCGCAGCAAGAAAGTCAAAGACGATTTGAGGTCACCCTAGGGAAAACTTTCCAGTCTAGACTGATCACTATGCCGGTCATTGCGACATGCGAGCCCGAAAATATTAAAACAATGCTCAGTTTGAAATTCAAAGACTACAGCTTTGGCAACCGACAAGCTGCGTTCACTCCTCTGCTTGGCCACGGCATCTTCAACGCGGATGGGGAGCGCTGGGCTAATAGCCGCCATTTGCTACGACCAAACTTTGCTAGAGACCAGGTCGCAGACATTCATGCCTTTGAGCGCCATTTCAAGCTCATGCTGAAGCACATTCCACGCGATGGTAGCACGGTCGATCTCCAGGAACTTTTCTTCTGCCTTACCATCGACACTGCCACCGAGTTCTTGTTCAATCACTCCACTAACACTCTGCGCATGGTTGGCCAGGATGATGAAAATAACGAAGATGTCATATTCGGAAAAGCATTCAATTTCGCGCAGAACGACATCACGACACGGTCACGATACGGCATCTTCAATCGTTTTAGAGATAACAAGAAGGGCGATGAAGCAATCCAGATCTGCCACCAATACGTCGACCGATTCGTTGATGAGGCCCTGAGGTTCCGCAAAGAGTTAGATGAGGAGAAGTTGGGCAATCAGAAAGATGAGAAATATTACTTTATCCAGGAAGTGGCCAAACAGACAACAGACAAGAAGCGAATCAGAGATGAACTTATCAACATCCTACTCGCGGGACGTGATACAACGGCAAGCCTCCTGAGCAACATGTTCTTCCAGATTGCAAAGAAGCCCGAGATCTACGCTAAGCTGCGAGAAGAAGTCGCATCGCTCGATGGCCGCACACCCACGTACGAGGAGCTCCGGAATCTCAAGTACCTCAAGTGGTGCATGAACGAATGTAAGATATCCCCCCAGCCCAATCTCCCAATTAGGAATATGTGATTGACAAATGCCTAGCGCTCCGTACCCACCCCGTTGTCCCCGGCAACTCGCGCTTCGCAGTCCGCGACACGGTACTTCCGCTAGGTGGCGGTCCCGACGGCAAACACCCGCTGTTCGTCGCCAAAGGCACCATGGTCGGATACTCACCGTACACAATGCACCGGCGGAAAGACCTGTACGGTCCCGACGCCAACGAGTACAAGCCTGAGCGCTGGGAGACTCTACGTCCAGGCTGGGAATATTTGCCTTTTAACGGCGGGCCTCGCATCTGTCTTGGGCAACAGTATGCGCTGACTGAGGCGGGCTATGTGACTGTGCGGCTGGTGCAGGAATTCAGCGGTATCGAATCGAGGGATCCTGGGCCGTGGGTGGAGGCAATGACGCTGACCTGTGCGAGTTTGAATGGTACTAAGGTTGGGCTGACGCCGGCGTAGAAGGTATGTAAGGAGCCACTGAAACGGAACGGTTGTCTTGCGAGGCGTCAGCTGGCTAGTGAGGTGGAGTGGCACCATAGCCTTTACTTATTATCAAAGGCGATGGATGAGCCATACAGAGCGGATCAATTTCTGTGAAAAAGTGGGGGTTACCGTACTGCTCATGATTGCGTTTGTTCATATATAATGTGTAAATTTATTGCATTCATTCTCCGCTGTAGTACATCATTACGAATTATACATATCGCTTGTTATTCCAGCCTCGGCTCCAAGGGTCATCAATAGTTCATGGAAACAAAGTCTTGGATGATTTTGCTATTCTAATTGCCAAATGGAGAAGGCAAAAGGGAGGGGGGAATTCACGAGTGCAACCAAGAGCTTGATCAGAAGGTTGAATGCGGGGAAGCTTCACAACACTAGTAAAGGTGACATAGGGTTAGATGTCGTAGTACTAGTTCTAGACGAAATAGAACGAACTGTTTACCAAATGACACCAGAAAACACCTTAAACTGCGAGGTATGCTTCCTAGGTGACTCCTCGTTATATCGATAGCTTAGCCAATAATTATAGATTCAATATCGCAAAGGGCACTTCAAGCTCGTTTCTCCGAGATACCGGTAAATCAAAATGAATCACACCGAGAAATGGCTCGGTGAAGGGCCGATACAGCGGCACCTAAAACCGCTACTACCACCCTACAATGGAGTTGGAAGCCGGAAATCGGAATACTAGCTCCAAACTACTACATGTATGAACCTGCTACTGAATAACTCCAGATATATATACCCGGTGAACTTCAAAGATATGTGGAGCATCCTGTGCGATGTGGCAGCATCCTGAACTCCGGCCTGCCTCTTCAGGCCTGGCTTGATCTCCAACCGACAACTCACCGTCGCCGCTTGACCAACGTGTGCTTCCCACCCCACAATCTTATATCGTCATTGGCAGATCACCCCTTAGCGTCTGGTTTGGCTTACATCCGATTTCTCAAGATGGAAGTATGTGTTCCTGAACAACCATCGTCTCAACGCCACTCCAGCCAGTGACGCTACAATGGCGCAAATTCACGCCCAGAGGCAGCTGGTATCACTTCATAGCCAAAAAAACTGCAACGTGCACCCAGAGACACAATACTGCATCTGAGTGTTGTGTGCTTGGTGATCGGGTCGCGTCATCAGCGATGCAGGTGCCCACCCTGCAGGTAATATAAAAAGATGGCCCTACCCGCCCATCCCCTGCACGAGGCACGCAACATAATCCCTCCCTCTTCTAAAATGCTGTTCGCAGTGTCTCTCAGCCTCCTGGCTATTCCACTCAGCCAGGTCTTCGCCAATCCCGTTGTCCCTCGTGCAGACGCAGCGCCACCTGTCAATGCGACCACTTGCAATGACAAGAAATACGTTTACGAAGAGCTCGCCGGCTTCGGCAAGCTCCCGGCCAACTTCCGCGACAAGTACGGCGACACACTGGGCGGGATTGGAAGTGCGATTGCAGTAGACAAGAAAACCGTGCAGTGGGAAAAGAGCAAGGGAAAGAAAGGTAGGTACGAAGGTATTATCTACGGACTCCCCGATCGCGGATGGAACACGCAAGGAACACAGAATACACAGACGCGCATCCACAAATTCCGCTTTGCGTTTGAAATTGTAGATGCCACGCTGGAGGAACCCGCCAGTCCGAATTTCAAGCTACAGTATCTTGACACGGTGCTTTTGACGGGGCCGGATGGCACGCCGCTGACGGGCCTTGATCCTACGGGTACCATCACATACCCAGGATTTCCGGCTTTGCCGCTGGTCAGATGTACGTCTGTCTGTTATGCTTATAGCCATCTCTGATACTGTTAGATACGGGCAACGGCTTCGGCCAGCCCGGCCCCGGCGGCGCACGCATATCCCTCGACACAGAAGGCCTGGTCCTCGGCGCAAACAACACATTCTGGATCAGCGACGAGTACGGCCCTTACATCTACCACTTTGACTCGCACGGCAAAATGCTCGCCGCCATCCGGCCCCCAGACGCACTCATCCCAGTCCGCAACGGCACGCAGTCCTTCAGCGCCGCCTCGCCCCCCATCTACGACCCAGATTTCAAAATCAAGCCAGAGCAGCCATCCTCGGGTCGCGGAAACAACCAAGGCCTTGAGGCGCTGACGCGCAGTCCAGACGGCAAGTATCTCTACGCACTGCTGCAGAGCGCCACGATACAAGACGGCGGCAACTCTGCTTCCACACGGCGCAACGCGCGCCTTCTAGCGTACCGCGTCGACAAAAACGTCACGCTGGACGCCGAGTACGCGGTGCAACTCCCCGTTCTCTCTACAGGGCGTGTAGCCAGCCAGTCCGAAATGCACTACATTTCGCGCACGCAGTTCCTCGTGCTGGCGCGCGACTCGGGCGCGGGCCACGGGCAGGACAAGTCGGAATCGATATACCGCAATGCAGACGTGCTGGATGTGTCTGGCGCGACGAACATTGCGGGCCGCTACGACGGAGTGAATGCATCCATTGCGAGCCGCGACGGCGTGTTGAAGAAGGAGATTACGCCGGCGGTATACTGCCCGTGGCTCGCGTACAATGTGAATTCCCAGTTGGGCCGGTTTGGGGTGCGGAATGGCGGGAAGCAGGATGCGGCGTTGCTGAATGAGAAGTGGGAGAGTTTTGCGCTGATTGAGGATGCGGAGGATAAAGGGGGGGATGGGAAGGGGTATTATCTGATTTCGGTTTCGGACAACGATTTTGTGACGCAGGATGGTGAGTTTTTGTGCCGCTATTTTTGGTGGGATCTCGCTGACTCGGTTGTGTGATAGGGTTTATCAATTCTGGGCAACTGGCGTATAAGGATAAATCGGGGTTCGATTTGGATACGCAGGTTCTGGTGTTTAAGGTCAGGTTGCCGGGGTTTTCGGATCCGTTGTGAAATCGTCTCCATTAAAGGTAGAGAGGAGTGATGGGGATGGCAGATGTCCAAAATAATAAAAAACGCAACTACACCGAGTTCCGTCTTACCACTCCGCCTTCATACAGACTTCCTCGCTGCGCATTCCACCCATTAGCATCCAACTCTTTTACACTTTCGCCGCCACATTCCCGCAAAAAGTCATGAGGTAGCTCTTGCATTTCGGTACCGTTCGCTAGCTCCAGGTTTCTACTGGAGGCTGGGAGTTCCTTGAGCGTGTCGTCGCTGCCGGACTCCAGTTCAGCAGCAGTCGCACTCGCTCTGTTCTTCTTCCTCACCATACACCGATGATACATAAATGCTAGCAACCCAAGAACAATCGGCATCGTCATCAGCGGCGGCACTATAATGCCGACAATCGTGCCATCCGCAATATGCGCAACGCCCCCATCCGGCGTCGGCGTCGGCGAAGATCTAATCATAGACGCTTGAGGCAACTCCCCACCAGCGTTCCAGAACGAGGTACACGTCGTCCCGTTTGTGGGAGGCAGAGCGCTGCACACACGACTGATATCCTGCGTCGAATTGATCGTCACATGCCCGCTCACACTACCCAGCTGCGGCATCGTGACATTGCGCAGATTCCCGTTCAGCGTTAATCGCCCCGTCACCTCCTGTAGCTGGTCAAATCGCAGCTCTGTGACGAACGGCGAGGCAGCAATCCTCAAGTCCCCGTGTACCGCTTTCAAGTTCGATACATCAATGTCCCGCAGGGCCGGGTTGGCAGCGATGGCATGAATGCTGGTATTCTGAACTACAGTCCCTGGCACGCGGAACGAGACCAGATTTGGATTTGCAAAAATGGACAGACTGGATGTGATTTTCCACGCCAGCCAATCCAGACTTGTGGACCCGACGTTGGATATAGCGACGGTCTGCGCGGCAAGGCCGATGGACGCTGATGCGAGTGTGCATTCTTTCAGCATGGGGAGCTGGTGCAATTTCAACGCAGAGATATTCCTAAGAGCCGGGAGGTACAGCGTAGCGAGCTGCGGCAAGTCACTGACATGGAGTTCAAAAACAGATGTCAGGGTCGGCGCAGATATCGTCTGCAGACCTTTACCCTTTTCGCCACTACTTGCCTGTATCCTTCCATTCACTGTGGCCACACCGGCCAGCGTGACGTTGGCGAGGCCATCCGGCGCAATAAAAAGGTCGCCCACGAACGTCGGGCAGGAGTTGACATTCGCCACGTCCTGGAACGTGCGAATGGCGAAGGATCCAGATAGAGGCATACAGCCTGAATATTAGTTGGCGATATGCCGCATTGAGGGAACAAACGTACTGAACAATTCTGCTCCGAGCGCATATGATATCAAAGTTGTGAATAGCGCGAGCAAGATTAGTCCCATGGCGCAACCTATGCTCGCATCGTAGGGAAGTGAGCACTCGCTATTTAACGCAAGGAATTATACAAACGCCCCCATCTGCCAGCATCGTGGTCTGCAAGTACCCTAGGATCAATATGATACTGCATGCGCTAGCGGACCCGAGTGCGGTGCGCAACGGTTTCGCAGGTAAATGCAAACGACCAAAGGCAACGAATCAGACGAAATGCAGCCAGGGGCGAAAATACCGAGAGGCGGAATCAACGGTTGGGGGTTTGTGCGTGGCCAATGGGGAAGTGCCCGGGGGGAGTCGCTGGCGTCGCAAGCAATATCAAGGCTGGCACGTGGGTGGGTGTGGTATGGGTCCTGCTAACTTGATAATTTTAGCTCTGGGTTTGGGGCTCTATGCCGCCTGTCAAGATCTTGACCGATATCTCTGTTGGGCTATTGGTGCAGTGCGCTCTCGCTGCTGAAGTATTTGGTGACGCGATTTTGAAACGACGTTGAGATTCAAGCAGATAATGTTAGTGAAGGGCCCTAGGTGGTTTCCTTAACTCTCCCCATATCAAGCGTATAAGAACAGCGTCAACAACCTCGTCTACAGGTATCAGCGAGCTACACTTCCTCCTATGCACAATCCCTTTCGCTGAACACCTATCATCGGAGCAAGCGGGTGCGTTCTTAAGCCTTTAGTGTTGAATGTTGAAGCTGCAACGATGATACACCCCTGCTTTACTATATGTAGCAGTATAACTTGCTTCTTCAGAGGTCTTGTAAGATACTGAGTCAGCTGAAGAAGGCAATGTTACTCTTAGAATATTTGCAGTTTCTTTTTAGATATATTCTGGGTTCTTCCAGCTTAATGTGCGAGTCTTTGGCATTTAGCGAGAGGGATTAGAATGCTAATATAGTAGGATTGCAAATACTTAGAGGTCTATAATGTATACCCGCGCTATGCCGAAATAACTTAAACTGTGGAGCATGGCTCTAGAAGCTTCCAATAGGTGTTGCCTCAGCGCGCAGTTGCTTGCTAGCTATTCTTAGAAGTAGACTGGACGTGGATGCTCTCACGCAACGTCTGTCTAAAGGTGTACGTGGCACATTTGCTGGTTGATTGGAGTACGGCAATATTCCTGTCTCAACTCAAGTCCACTGTAGGCTTAGGTGATGCTTGCGAGAAGAGCAGGCTTAGAATTAGTAGTACCTAACTCGGGAGGAGGAGGAGGAGGAGGAGGAGGAGGAAGAAGAGGCGTTTGCAAAGTTCTTGTTGCTGATATCTATTCTCAGATAACCCGCGTGGGTCAAGTACCTTCGCTCGCTGGCGTTCAGCATAGCGCCCAACGCTCTACAGAGACAGAGAATATGCTGATCCAACGCCTAGGTAAGAACCGGCTACGAACTTTTGAGAAGCGGTATCCCGAGCTGTAGTCGAAAAGAGTTAGATCGATAGATTGGAAACGTTATGAGAACAATATACGTGAACATAGCAGAGTGATTTGACGTGATTAGGTAGGTATCATAGGACTTATGCACCCCCACAGAAAATAGCTATAATATAGACAAGACTAGGGTTTTACTGGGTATGCTCGGCTCAGCGAAAGTCCTAGTCGGTAAGGATAATCGGGGAAGTAATAGAGGTACGGGTATTAAGCGTACTATGGTAACTATTATTAAGTACATTAGTACCGATAGCTGTGTATAAAGCTCCTAGATAGCACTATATATACTTAGAGAGTAAGTACAACGACTCTAGGATCAGCTTAGAATAGTTGATACGCGTGTTTAAGCCCTATACACGCAAGAGAACTGACAGAAAACTATAAGTGCTGATCTACGATAGTTAGCTTTAGGACGTATAAGGCGCTTAGGATCCTGGGGTTCTACTTTAGTAATAATATTATCCTACATTGTATTTTTTTTTTTTCACCCCTAAACTATAAGCTATAGCCGTGCGACGTTAGACCTTTCGTGCCCTTGAAGACGCCGCACCGCGAATAAGTTGAGCGGCTAAATTATGGAGGTGTAGGTGTTGTCAGCAAAGAGTATTTTACCTATCCTTATAGACCTGTAGGACGTCATGCGCTGATTAAGAGGAATATTAGAGACGAGTAGTCTGTAACTGGGCCGTTCCCTTTCAACCTAGAACGAGTGCTTGGAGACATCCCTAAACCTCTAGCTGAATCGACCACCCGTAGAGCTGAGGCTGAGAGCACTAATTTGCTGGATGAGGCACTTCATATACCTATTGCACTAGTAACACTTGTAACCCCAGTGATATCAGAAGCATATATGCTGTCGCACGATCTAATTATAAGACACACCTATGTGCTTGACATAAAGGGCAAAGGTCGTCTGCAGAAGCGCATATAGAAACTAACAAGTGTCGCCAAAGTCTTGTTCGCCGAATAGGCGCTTCTCAAAGATTATAATCAGTTTCTGTTTTAGATTAATCGAGAAGCCAAAGACCGCCGGTTGACAAAGCCAGTAGTTTTAGGCAAGACTAAGGTGGTGAGTTTCAAAGATCTTGACGAGGCTAGACGAAGCGTGCTGCGAATGAGCAAGCTTCGGAAAACAAGCTGAAGCGTGGGCGCAAGCGCAAGAGTGATGCGCCGGAAGGATTGACGGTCCTGTCGTCGCCGAAGCACAAAGCAGTGCAACTGTGAAATATTCCCCAAGGCTTTGTATAGTGAAATATCTAGAGGCGTTCCGTAGGCTGTAACTATAGAATCATGAAATCTTACGCCAGTGTTGTCCACGAGTGTCGTGCTTGCGCGAACCCTGCGTCACGGCAGACTAAAGAGCGCGTCTGTGCTTACATTACTGTCCTTGCTGCAGCCGGCCTCATCAACGAGCAAAAATTATGGACGGCCTCAACTCACAACATCTTTACGTGTTGCAGGCTCCTGCAGATACCCGAACCCGTGTATCTGTCCACCAGCCTCTCTATATTCCGACCCTTTGTGAGGCCGAACTCAGCAGCACTCAGCAGCCTAGTAGCGTGGGCGTTTGCCGGCTGTTTTCATGCCATCGATAGGTTCCATCCTTATCACATATGCCTACCCTACATTCACATATTCCGATACGGCTCTTAGCGTACAGCAAAAGTGGAGAGCTTGGTATCCATAGCTTCTACAATGACGAGATACCTCCGTATGCGATACTTTCACACACCTGGGGAGCAGATAACGAGGAGGTAACCTTCGCGGACCTTGAAAACGGCAATTGCGAGGCTAAGTCTGGCTACGAAAAGATCCGCTTCTGCGGAGAACAAGCACAGTGTGACGGTCTGCAATACTTCTGGGTCGACACATGTTGCATCGATACGACAGACAGGGCTGAGCACTCTTGGGCTATACGGTCCATGTTTCGTTGGTACCGTTCTGCGGTAAAATGCTACGTCTATCTGTCAGATGTGTCGACACGGAAAAGAAAAGCCGACACTATGCTTAATGGATCCAGTTGGGAGTCTGCTTTCAGATCAAGCCGATGGTTTACGCGCGGCTGGACGCTCCAAGAACTTCTAGCTCCGACCGTAGTCGAGTTCTTCTCGCAAGAAAGGAAGAAGCTTGGCGATAAGACATCTCTGAACCCGTTAATCTACAAGATTACGGGTATTCCGCCTGAAGTGCTCGACGGAGCCTCACTTTCCCAGTCCAGCGTTAACGAGCGATTGCGGTGGGCAGAAGGCCGGATAACCAAGCATGATGAAGACCGAGCATACTCTTTGCAAGGCATATTCGATGTCGAGCTAGCACCAGTGTATGGTGAAGGGGCAGCTGGTGCTTTTGAGCGCCTTAGGGGTGAGATTGACAAGCTAGAGAAATGCATCAAAGACATGTACAGCACAGATCCTTGCAAAGATAAGACGCGCATCGAGCAGACAAAAGGCGGACTGCTGGCGGACTCCTACCGCTGGATCCTCGACAATACTACATTCAAGCAGTGGCAGCAGGACCAGCACGGCCGACTGCTGTGGGTGAAGGGAGACCCTGGCAAGGGGAAGACCATGCTGCTCTGCGGCATTATCGACGAGCTTCGATGCTCGATACCAAAGACTGCCCTTCTATCATACTTCTTTTGTCAAGCGACCGACTCGCGCATTAACAACGCTATAGCTGTGCTGCGAAGCTTGTTATATATGCTTGTAAGGCAGCAACCGGCGCTTATATCGCACATCCGTAACAGGCACGATTATGCAGGTAGAAGCTTATTTGAGGACGCGAATGCCTGGGTCGCCCTAACAGAAATTTTCGCGGACGTGCTGCGAGATGCGAGCTTAAGTACAACATATCTGATTATCGACGCGCTAGACGAATGCATTTCTGACTTGCCAAAGTTGCTTAACTTTATCGCAAGGCATTCATCTGCATCCTCCAGTGTCAAGTGGATCGTCTCTAGTCGCAACTGGCCTACTATCGAGGAAGAGCTAAAGCAAGCAGAACATCAGACGAGGCTAAGCCTTGAGCTAAATGCAGAGTCAGTCGCAGCGGCAGTCAAGATTTTTATTCAGCAGAGAGTATATCAGCTAGCACAACAGAAGCGCTACAAGCCAGAGATCCAAAATGCCGTGCTCCAGCACTTAATATCAAACGCAGATGATACCTTCCTCTGGGCAGCTTTGGTATGCCAAGACCTCAGGTCAACATCAAATAGGCATGTACTAAAGAAGCTAACCTCGTTTCCACCTGGGCTAGATGCTTTATATAAACAAATGATAGACCAGATAAGTAAGTCAGACGACGCTGAGGTCTGCCGCTGTGTATTAGCTTTGACTGCAGTCTTATATCGGCCTGTTACACTTCGTGAATTACTTTCACTAGTGGAGCAGCTTGGGGATTTTAGCGAGGATGCAGAAGAGATTATAGGCCGTTGTGGGTCGTTTCTTACTCTTCGAAAAGGCACAGTGTACTTTGTACACCAGTCTGCAAAGGACTTCCTCCTTACAACGGCCTTTCCTGATGGAGCCAGGGCCGCTCATTTAGCAATCTTTTCGAAGTCGCTAGCAATTATGTCCAAGACGTTACATAGGGATATGTACAGCCTGGTGGAACCAGGAATCCACATTGACGATAGCAAACTGCCTAACCCAGATCCACTATTAGTGTCGCGCTATCCATGCATCTATTGGATCGATCATCTACACGACTCGAGATCTAGGGATCTAGCTTGCAGAGCCAACGATCTGGAAATCGCAGGTACAGTAGAAGATTTCCTAAGGAAGAAATATCTATACTGGATAGAAGGACTTAGTCTATGTCGAAGTGTAGAAAAGGGAGTAGTATCAACATCCAAGCTATGGTTACTTATACAGGTATGGCTTGATGAAATTATTCGTCAAGATAAAGTCCTAGGTATAAATGCTAATGCAAGTAGGGAATGCGAGACCAAGATAAACTTTCGCAGCTTATTGGAGATGCGCGGCGATTTATCATGTATCACAGAGAAGTAATTAAGAACTTCCCTCTTCAAATATACGCATCTGCGCTATTATTTAGCCCAACAGATAGTCTAACTAGACAACATTTCCAGCACGAGGAGCCAGAAGATATAATTATCAAGCCAGCTATAAGTAAGGGCTGGAGTTTATGCCTGCAGACGCTCGAGGGCCATAGCCAGGATGTCAGCTCAGTAGCCTTCTCGCATGACTCGGCCCAGATGGCGTCAGCATCGTGGGACAATACCGTCAAGATCTGGGATGCCATCAGCGGCGCGTGCCTGCAAACGTTCAAGGGCCATGATGACCGTGTTAGCTCAGTGGCCTTCTCGCACGACTCGGCCCAGCTGGCGTTAGCATTGTCGGACAATACTGTGAAGATCTGGGATGCCATCAGCGGCGCGTGCCTGCAGACACTCGAAGGTCATAGCCAGGATGTCAGCTCAGTAGCCTTCTCCCACGACTCGGCCCAACTGGCGTCAGCATCGTTGGACAATACTGTCAAGATCTGGGATGCCATCAGCGGCGCGTGCCTGCAGACACTTGAGGGCCATAGCCAGGATGTCAGCTCAGTAGCCTTCTCGCACGACTCGACCCAGCTGGCGTCAGCATCGTGGGACTATACCGTCAAGATCTGGGATGCTAGCAGCGGCGCGTGCCTGCAAACGTTCAAGGGCCATGATGGTCCTGTTAGCTCAGTAGCCTTCTCCCACGACTCGGCCCAACTGGCGTCAGCATCGTGGGACAATACCGTCAAGATCTGGGATGCCATCAGCGGCACATGCCTGCAAACGTTCAAGGGCCATGATGGCCATGTTAACTCAGTGGCCTTCTCGCACGACTCGGCCCAACTGGCGTCAGCATCGTGGGACAATACCGTCAAGATCTGGGATGCCATCAACGGCGTGTGTCTGCAAACGTTCAAGGGCCATGGTAGCTATGTCAACTCGGTGGCCTTCTCGCACGACTCGGCCCAACTGGCGTCAGCATCGTGGGACAATACCGTCAAGATCTGGGATGCCATCAGCGGCGCGTGCCTGCAGACACTCGAGGGCCATAGCCAGGATGTCATCTCAGTAGCCTTCTCCCACAACTCGGCCCAACTGGCGTCAGCATCGTGGGACAATGCCGTCAAGATCTGGGATGCTAGCAGCGGCGCGTGCTTGCAAACGTTCAAGGGCCATGGTAGCTATGTCAACTCGGTGGCCTTCTCGCACGACTCGGCCCAACTGGCGTCAGCATCGTGGGACAATACCGTCAAGATCTGGGATGCCATCAGCGGCGCGTGCCTGCAGACACTCGAGGGCCATAGCCAGGATGTCATCTCAGTAGCCTTCTCCCACAACTCGGCCCAACTGGCGTCAGCATCGTCGGACAATACCGTCAAGATCTGGGATGCTAGCAGCGGCGCGTGCCTGCAAACGTTCAAGGGCCATGATGACCGTGTTAGCTCAGTGGCCTTCTCGCACGACTCGACCCAGCTGGCATCAGCATCACATCAAACAGTCAAGATCTGGGATGCGAGTAGTGGCGCATGCCTGCAGACGCTCGAGGGCCACAGCCATTTTGTCATCTCAGTAGCCTTCCCGCACGACTCGACCCAGCTGGCATCGGCATCATATCAAACAGTCAAGATCTGGGATATCATCAGCGGTGCGTGCCTGCAGACGCTTGACATTGGCAAACCTCTTTACTACTTATCCTTTGACCCTACTGGCCGTTTTCTCTATACTGATATGGGGACTATCGTTATTCGGGGCCTAAAAATACCTAACATAAAAGATGCTGTAATACCTAAACAACCTCTATTTCAAGGCACAGGCGTTAGTTCAGACGGCATGTGGATCCAGTATGACGGCAACAATATCCTATGGCTACCATCAGAGTATCGACCGAGCCGCTCATCTGTGTGCGGGAGAATCGTAGGGATAGGTACCGGATCCGGAAGAGTATGGACTTGTAAGTTGAACTTTTGAATTCTTCAGCGCGAGATATATGATCTTCTTCTCTATTATATTGTTTTTTTGTTATCGCTAGTTCGTGGAAGGAGGCGGGGATTTATGTACATATATAGACTGTATATTACTCTATCAAAGCTTCAAGAATCTACAAGAGAGCAGGCGTCGCTGTTACAGCGCTGGACCACAGTATATTGTTTGTAGGGCATACTTCGTCCTACTTCCGCCCACCGCCCGTGACAGTCGGTGTATAATGCAATAGAAATCAATTTAGAAGATGTTACTCTCCCTATCGTTTTGTACGTGATCTACGCCGCTATCTGCCACCACATTCCCTTCTCTAGATGGGTATTAGTGATGGTACTGGCAGTAGAGGGCTTGTGAGCCGAAGAAGCTTCAAGAAACATGCGCCACAGTTTGAGCTATTTTTAGCATAGCGCACTTGTATATTGTAGGCCGCTGAGCGTTTCATAATTGTTCATGGACTCGCCTTTGGGGGGATACTTGGTTACAAGAGGTTGAAGAAGTTATTGAATGCCTTACTACTCTAGTCTAACTAGGCCCCCCTTGTATACTTCTCAGGAATACATGTCTTTTCTAGCTAAGGCTTGGACAAAGCCCGAGCCCATAACAATAATCCTACTATATTAGCGCTCTGAATGCTCTCGCTACAAGCGGCAGACTAGTATATTGGAGCGGGAGAACTCGGAAAGACACCTAAAAGGAGGCTGCACGTCTTCTAATCAAGAATAACGTTGTCTGTCTTAAGCGATCTTGTATCGTATAAGACCTCCAAAGTAGTATGATATAATGTTGCATCGATGTGCAGATTCGAATGCTGTGAGTAGAATGCTTGAAAACGCGCCTTGGATTGCTGGAATTTGAGTATTGAAAGTTTGCGATAGATTAATATAAATCTGAAGGAGATATAACGATAGAATCACCTCTGTCTACCTGTGCGGCTTGAGCATAACATGCTTAGACGATGTTGGTAGTTCTAGGCGGAGGGATAGAGTTACACTTCATCCGACCTCAACCCCATCTTCCCACACACACACACACACACACACTCGTATGAAAAGAGTCACATAATCCAAGAACCAGAGCAGTAATGACATTATACCGCCTGCTGTACCAAAAGATATATGCACAAAGAACCCCCGTATCAAAAAAATTCCGACCAAATAATACCCCTACTCACCCACTCACCGAAATAAGCCCTTCTTCCTCGGCGTCTTCCCCGCCTCCTTCTCCCTCTCCCTCTCCCCCTCCCCACCCATCAACAACGCCGGCATACTCTGCGTATGCATCAATGGCGGCGCCTCAAGTCGCTGCGCATACGGCGTCTCAAGTCTCTGCGCATACGGCGTCTGATAGGGCGTATGCTGCCAATTCCCCTGACTCGTCTCTCCATAGCCGCCCATATACCCACCCGAAGGCGCGCGGTGCGGTGTCTGGGGCATAAAGTCGTGCTCGGGCTGGGCCGGCGATTGACGCTGCTGGTGTCGTAGCAGGCCAAACGCCCAGTTGGACAGATTGAAGCCGCCGACGATGAGGAGGGAAGTAAAGACCTGGCAACTTGTTAATTTTACCAAAAGGGGAACAAGGGGATGGGAAATATAAGGAAGTCAACGCACCATACTCTTCCAGCTAAACTCCTCGACAAAACTATTGAATATCCCAGCAAAAGTCTTCGCCGTTACACTCGCGCGCGCCACCTTCCTTGGATCCCTACTCATGCACGTCTCCCAACTCCCACACACCTTCTCCATGTACGGATTGCGGGTCGCGGGCGCGCACTTGTTGTCGGCGTACTGCTTTGCGCAGGAGGCGATTTCGACCATGACTTCGGACATGTGTTTGGAGGATGCAATGTCCACGTCGGCCATGATGCCCGCCCACGCGGCCCAGATGATGTACACGAACATAGAGGCGAGGAAGAGGTTGACGAGGAGTTGCATGTAGAAGGAGAGGACGGAGGGGAGGGAGGGGTGGGCTTCGACCCAGTGGAGGAAGCCGGCGATGCTCATGGCGTAGGTTGTTGGAGTGGCGGCGGTGGGGGTTTTGGGAGGGTTTTGGGCTGCTTGGTCGCGGTCTGAGTCGTCGGCGTCGAGGTCTTGCAGCGTGCGCTTCTTGGGACGGGCCCGCTCGGAGCGCTCGGAGCGGCGTTTGGTGATGCGGTTCTCGGCTTTGTGGGAGTAGTGGCGCTCGCGGTCGCGGTCGCGTTCTCTTTCTCGTTCGCGGTCTCGCTCGCCGTCTTTGGTTGGGCTTGGGCTGGACACGAGGCGCTTGAACCAGCTCTCACGCGGCCTCGCCTTCCGCGCCTTGGTGGACATCTTGTCAGTCATATGCGCGTCTGACGTGGCTGCGTCGCTGTCCTGCCCCGGCGTATTGGGCGTCTCTCCGCCCGAGCTGAAGTCGTAATTGCTGGCGGGGGTGCGCGGCTCCCATGCGTTTTGCACGTGCGGCGGCAGTGGCAGCGGCTTGGTGGTGCTGCTATCCTGTGCAAAGAAGAACGACCGGTTGTCAGGCTCGCGCAGCCGGTTGGGTGTCGCAAATCCGTTTCTGGAGGGTGAGTCGAGGACCGAGTGCGGGCGTTTCCGCGCCGATTGGTGTTGCTGGTCAATGTTCATAAACGGCGATGATGGGTCGACGGGGCCTGTCGCTGTCGACCACTCAAAGTCCATAGGCGTCGTCGAGCCTCGGTGTCCCCGCTGCATCTTGGGTGTCGCAATATCCTGTAGCGGAATGTCCAAGAATCCGACAGAGAGTGTGGTGCGGGTGCAGGTGTTTTTGTGGGTGTGAATTGGTTGTGGGATGGTTGCTAGGTCGTCGTGTGGCCACTCTGATTGTCAACAAATTGATTGCGGACTTCCGAACTCCCGCGCTAGTCTGTATCTGGACTGCACCTTCATGCTCGTGCACATGCGCGTGGTACGCACGGTGTTCATGAATGTGGTTTCATTACAATTCTCTACTGGAATACCTAAGGATATCAAAGCTCTACCAAAACAATCCCAACGCCCGCTTCATGACCAAATGATCTTCCTCCCATGGCCCACCCGTTCAAGCAGCCGCCGCCGCCGCCGCCGTCTCCTCCTTCTCCTCGTACTTGTCCCAGTTGGCCAGAATGTTGCCAATCTTGGGCGAGTTGGTCAGCTTGTAGACGTCCTCGAAGTACTCCTTGGTGAGCATAAAAGGCTTCGCAGTCACGTTGGGAATGTACTTTCCAACCAGCTTCGATGGGTCAATCGACGTCTTGTGGATCTTCTTCAGCAAGAAGCTACGGAACGGCTTGACGCCGGATCGCAAGAACGTGCTGTGGAACGGCACGTCGATGCCCTTCAGCGGGATCGTTGCGAATCCACGCTGCAGATCAAGCGGTTTGGGCTTCGCTTCCGTCTGCTCTGCGCACCCCTTGATGATATCCACCAAGTGTGCCTTGACGTCTTCCAGAGACATGCTCTGCATCAGCTCCTGAATGTCAATCTTCTGCGCCTTGAGGTAGTTTGTGACATTGGTGAGGCAGTCAAGCGCCCGGAGATCTCCTGCAGCAACGTACTGCATGTTGGCGATGTTGTAGTTGACAATCTCCAGAAGCCATCCGGTCTGCTCTGCAATATTCTCAACAACATATTGGAGAGCCTGTTCATTAAACGTCTTGGAAATTCGGCTGGGATTTACCGCGCACATGGAGTAGTTGGACCGTCCAGCTTCGTCACGCTCCACGGCCACTTGCATCGTCAAACCACGATAGAAGACGACTGAGACCAGGCTCTCAATAGGCATCACCTCGGCCAACGCAGCAAGAGCAGAATACTCTCCAAGAGAATGACCCGCGAATGTGCTATCGCGTTGGACCAAGCCTTTGGCACGCATGTCCTCAAATGAGGCCTTCTCCATGAGCGTAAGTGCAGGTTGAGTGAACTGCGTCGCTGAGAGCAATCCAGTAGGTGACCGATATGTGTATGATGTCGTGTTCTCATCGATCTCCTTAAAGATCTTCTCTGACTTGATCGATCCATCGGCGCTGACAGTCTCGAATGTCATCGACATATAATTCTGTCGAATTGCCTTTCCAACTGGTCCACCAAAATGGATGGTAAGTTCCTTGGGGTTGTTCTTCACGATGTTGGTAATTGCGAAGCCTAACCCCGATTAGCAAAGTGCCATCAAAAACTGAGCATGCACACTTACCATAGTTGTCCATGAAGTGCTTGTCGGCACGGTCCCAGACCTCCTTCGCCACAGGGCTGCTGTTGTAAAGATCCATACCCATACCTTGTTCTTGGGAACCTTGTCCAGTGAAAACGTAAGATGTGGTAGGCTGCTCCACTTCAGCTTCACCAAGAAGGACCTTGTCCTCTGTCTCTCGGTTGCTGACTTCAATCTTGATGATCTTACGACCTGACACCATACCAACGTGCTGCAACTTGACATCCAGCATGTCATCGGGCAATACCATGCCGACAAGATTGACATGGTAGCTTCTAACACGACCAATGTTGTTCTCGGCAGCCCATGTCTCTACCAAGCTTCGGACAGACGCACTCGAGTACATTCCGTGTGTAATTGTGCCAGGCAGATTGGCATAGCTGGCAAAAACACGCGAAACGTGGATGGGGTTGTAATCGCCCGATACACGAGCATAGTTCTCGTTCGAAGCGGGCGCCTTGAGGCTCAGAGGGGTCTTTCCGTGCAGAGGAATGGGATTTTCAAAGTGCACAGGCTGATCAATGGCAGCACCATTGCGCTCCAGGTAATCTATCACTGGATTGCCGAAGGCCGCACCCGACTGATAATTGACGGATGCGATTGTGATGATTTCCTTGGTAGGAAGCTCGAGGAGAACCTCGCCGAGTGTCTCAATGTGCGAGAAAGCCGTCTTGTTCTTGTAGCGCTGGAAGGTCTCCAGCTTGAACATCAAGGTCTTGTTGAGCAGGTCAATATCTGGCTCCTCGAAATTGAACCATTCCTTCGATCGCAGAATGGCAACATCTTTGGTGGTGGCCAGATGCAGCTGCATTGGCTTCTCATTCTTCCTCTGGAAGGTGTTGTTGAAGTCGTCATAGGCTCCACGGTACAGGAACTGACTAGTGACCTCCATGACAGGCTCGCCGTCACGCGTAATTGTACCACAAACTTCAACCATCTTTCCAGAGTCTTGATTGATGACGGCATTGATCTGAGCCGTGGTATCCAGAACATCGCCCTTCTTTAGGGGCTCCGCGCCGGGAATCATGCGGAAGCCGTTCGAGAGATGAACAAGCTTGAGAAGATCACCGTCGATAGCGCGTGGGAAGATTGGTTTGGTGATGGCCTTCCAGCCAACGACGATGGCGAAATCCATAGGTGCGAACACCTCCTTGCCTGGACGGTCAACGAACGCTTCGCCAGTATTGCCCACAGCGTGAACAAAGTCGTTGATGGCCTCGCTTGTGACAGTGGCACGACCGCCATCAAAACGAGACGCCACGTCGGCGTCGAAGGGACATTCCTCCGCACCGAACCAGATCTTGTAGTAAAATTCCTTGATGCGGTCGTTGCGAGCCTCCATCACTTCATGAATAGGAGCATAGCCGATGTCCGGACGGTATGTAAAGCGGAAAGGCAGGGCAACGGACTGCTTTAGTGCCGTTCGCTCCTCATACATGTTGAGAATGATTTCGTTGTTCTCAGTCAAGCTCACGTCGAGAGTCTTGATCAGCTTGCCGTTCGACTGAAGTTCCCTGACAATAATCGTAGTCTTAGCTGGGTCGTTGGGGTTATTGATTTCAACGAGCATGCCTGGGGTGGGTGCGAAGATTCTTGCAGTTGGGTTGGTCTGGAAGCGTTGACCTTGCACGAAGATGTCTGCAGTGAAGAAAGCGTGTCTCCATGAGTAGGTCTCGCCAGCCAAAAGTTGAAGCCACGAATGCGCCTCAGGCATTGTCGCGTTTGGTGCGGCTGACAAGCGATACAATGTCTTCGTCTCGAGTTGTGAGACGGTCAGACCGTCGACCTCTAGGCCTTGAGGAGCAGTAAGGAGATTGCTACCGAAGTACTCGATGACGGGTACCTTAGACTCGTCATCACCATACAGATCGCGCAATAGATATTTGATATGGCCTTGGTGGACGCTATCAAGTATCTCTTTCACTGGCTCATCGACCTTGGTCGAATATTTGACAGCCATGGGTCCTTGAAGAATGCAGGTCCTGCCAACGTCCTGGTCAACAACGGCATCGAGATCTTCGGACTGCCAAAGCGAATCCTTCTTGAAGAAGAACTCAAAGGTGTCGTCCAAGACAGGGACAAAGGGCACAGGCTTTTGGCCTCGTCGCTGGCAGAGAAGCAAAAAGTGCTGGACGTCCTGGGCGTTGATCAATTGTTGATCCGCCTCGGGGTACGCATCGAAGACGTTCTTGATGGTTGGGAAAGGATCGTTCAGCTCATCATAGCTTTGGATGAGAGACTCGTTGCTAGAGCTACTGAAACGCTCCTCCAACCGACGGATGAAGTCACCAGTCAATCGCTTCAAGCTCTGGTCGATCCATCGCGATTGGTGCTTGACATACATGAGGTCAACCATGCGTTGCACGACCTCAGTATATGTCATATCTTCGAGATCGACCGACTCTCCGTTCTTGTTCTTGCCGAACCAGACCTTTTGGAAGTCCTTGTTCAACTTTTCGATGATGTACTCCCGCATCTTCTTAAGTTCGGGTACTCGTTTCGCCTTATCAAGGCTGAAGATCTTCTGGTCCATCTCGTGCCAGAAGATGACACCTCGGGTTGCGAGCTTGTGGATTGGTTCACCCATTTCGGAGCGCACAGTGATAACGCCACCTGCTGGGCCCTTGTAGGTCTTTTCCCAATCACTGTCTTCGAGGCCTGGTGCATCGACAATGGCTTG
Source organism: Ophiosphaerella herpotricha (assembly GCA_028458525.1). Classification (NCBI taxonomy): domain Eukaryota; kingdom Fungi; phylum Ascomycota; class Dothideomycetes; order Pleosporales; family Phaeosphaeriaceae; genus Ophiosphaerella; species Ophiosphaerella herpotricha. The sequence goes on from JALNQK010000037.1 coordinate 176,626, forward strand.
CTTCGCCATCTTCGATGTGTGTGCTTCCTTGGCAGTCATCATGCGGCTGCCGAACAGACATCCGTCGTATGGCATGGGAGGATAGCCGAAGCGTGTTGACCAAGATCCAGTGATGTAGGGATAAGTATCCTCAGCACCACCAAAGCCAGAGCCTGCTACTAGAATCAAATTTGCACATTTGCGAAGACGGCTGTACATCTGTAGGATGGGCTGATGGAAGTCTTCGAAGGAGTGATGGCCACCACCGCGACCTCCAGTCCATTGTAGCAGGACGGGAAATGTTGGATTTGCCTTGGCAATGTTAATGGTCTGTTGAATGGCCTCTACCGAACCAGGCTTGAAGGCAATGTGCTTGATACCAAGTGTCTCAATGTACTCGTTGGCGACTTCGATAGAGGGAACACCAGCACCAATGGTTAGACCCTCAATGGGAACACCTTCAGCGCGAAGCTTTGCAAGTAGCGGGATTTGCCAGCCCATCGCACGGGGGTTCACGTAGATTAGGTTGACTGTGATACCACGTCCAGCCGGAATGGCCTTTTCCACCTTGGCGATGGCGGCCGTCATGGTTTTCTCATTATAGTAACCACCACCTGCAAGCTCAATTTCATAGCCGGCATTCATGGTGGCGGCAACAAAGTCCCAGGGGACTGTGCAGGGGGTCATTCCGGCTACCATGACTGGTGGTAGACCAAGCATTCTGCTCATCTTGGTGTCGACATAGGTCTCACCAGTAGAGGTCTTGACAAGACGCGGGCCGTGCTCTTTAACCCAGTCGACGGCGTACTTAACGGCATGCTCAGAGTCACGATCGAAGAGCTCAGGTTTGTAGCCAACTTCTGGGTTCTGGCCATCAATGGCACCCGCAAGGATGACGCGAACACCAGTTCCGTCCTTGTTGCGGTTGGTAAGCACACCAAGACCTGAGATACCACCCGGGCCAAAATCGAGGATGTGGGTTGCATTTGGGAAGACGGTTGCTTTTTCCCATTCTACTGAATCATGGGTAATCATGCGCACCAATCGAGGCACAATATTGTCTGATTCATCGTCACGCATATCCTTGCCGGTGTGGGTGTCGTACATTGCGATGCCCAGATCGCTAGAAGGGATTTTGACATCCTTCAGATCATCTTCCAACTGCTTTGTCGCCTCAACCAGGTACTGGCTGTGAAAGGGGGCGGTGATGGGCAGGAAGCGGTTGACGAATCGAACTTTGCGCTCTGTGAAGGGAATTCTTGTCTGGTCCAAGCCGGTGGGGGCTTTTACCTTTCGAAGCCGCAAGTTTAGGCCATAGAGGGAGATGGGAGGACCGGTGACGACGAAGTTGCGCGCGCTGTTGATAAGCGATATGGCAATATGTCTGTCTTTTGGTAAATGGGCGTTGGTTGCATCAATGTGCTCCTGGACGGCCTTCCTCGAGAGATCTCGAATAGAAAGCATGGGCGTTGGAGTACCCTCGCCATTGTCGACTGAGTCTTGTAATACTGATGGAGCGAGCGATGTGCGGGGGAATGCTTGCTGGCTGCGAGTACCAATCCAAAATAGAATCTCAACCGCCTTCTTAGATTGTCGTTGGAATGTCTCCCAGTTCTTAGCCCCGGCAATAGCAGCGGCTGTGACGACACCCTGAGAGTGGCCGGTAACACCGGCGAAGCGGCCGCGGACGTGCCCTGGATGGCTTCCTAACACCCTCGACGTTACTATGAAGTGGGCGAGCTGTGTCAGACCAATCAGGGGCAGACTGACGGGAGCGGATACCAGGTAGTCGGTGTCTGGCTGGGATTCGCGGTTGTTGAGCCAGCGCATGACATCGAGGCCCTTGGAGTAGAGCTTCTCGGCGCGCGGGTCCCGCGACAGCTGCAGCAGGTGCTGTGCCTCGGAGTCGATGAAGTCCTCGAGGAAGGCGGGGTAGGTGTTGTAGAGCTCTCGGAGTTCGTCAAAATACTCCTCAATGTTGCCCTGACCGCCGAGCACGGCGTAGATGACGGCATTCTCGTCGTCGGCTTCGCGGAACAGAGCCGAGTCGTGCAGTTTGATGGGGCGGTCCAGGGCGGCGCGGCCGGCGTAGTACGCCCGCACAGTCAGGAGCTTCTTCGCGGTGATGCCAGGCAGAGTGGCAGCCAGGGCATGGACCTCGTTGCCGCGCAGGAAGGCGCGCTCGAACTCGGTCACGACCAGCTTGAGCACCTCCTCAAACGACTCAGGGTCGTCGCCATCGTCGACCTCCTTTGCACAGAAGCCCATGAAGCGGGCGACCAGCTCGGGTATTGACGAGGGCTCGTCATCTTGGGCGAGTTCGTCTGTGGGCTCGGGCAGAGTGAGCTTGAAGGTGTCTTTGAGTTGCTGGGCGCTGAAGTGCAGGGCCGTGGGCACAAGCAGCGTATACTCGAGGGAACCGTGGGAGAGAATGAGGGGTCGGAGGTTTGCGGCAGAGCGCGGCGTAGAGAGGCCAGTCTGCTGCCCGGAGCCGTACATTTTGGCAGTGGGCCTGGAGTCGGCCATGTTAGCTGGGTCTGGCTGGGCCGACAGTTCGGGGGGGAGCGACATTTCAACGGGGATGGACATGATTGGGAGCGGGCAGCAATGGGGCTGGGATTGGCGTGACGCGAGGGGAGAGCATACCTCGATGAGCAGCCAGTCAATCAATTAATAACAATAGGCGGAGAAGGAGCGACGGTGCAACTGGCAGGCGTGAGTCTTGGTTCGGGGTCGCGGGGAAGGAGCGAGACGGCAGCGAGAAGGCACAATCTGTCAATCTGTGCCCCCCGTCGTGTCTCTTGACTTCGCCCGATGCAGCGCGGGGGCAGAGTGAGTGTCTACCTCTGAATATGGGGCCAGCGAGAAGCTAATCTGCTGGGGCCTGGCGGTGTGTGCTTGGGAATGGGTCTATACTGCAATGGCAGCTCCCTTGCGAGGACGGATGCGTGGGCGGCTGGCGAGAGGGGCCGTACGCCGCAGGCAGCAGGAATAGGAATGTCTGGGAGGGAGAGGGGTATATGGACAGCAATCAGGCAACAGGCAAGAAGGGGAGGGGGCAATGGCAGAAATATCGCCGACTGAGGCGCGGTGCTGGGCTGCTGTTGACTTTTTTGCCGTGGGAGCGAGCATCACCGCGCTAGTGCGACAGGGGTGGTACGCACAAAGAACGGATGCTCTGGCCTCTCGGCGCTGCGGTATTCCCTATCTGGCCGCAGAATGTTGGGGAATGCGGCCGCCTGACTGACGTGCGCCAAACATGTCGAGGCCTGGTGCGGCGGTGTTGACACGGTTGCGCTGCTGACCGCCCGCTCGCAAGTCCCGCCTCTTTCGTAACTAACCATGTAGCTACCCAGACCGTCTGTGAAAGCGCCCTCACCGGATTTGTTGTTGGGCCGGCCGCATGGATGGGCCGTTTGCGAGCCCAGGAAATTCCTCAACACACAGATAGATAGCCGTCGCGGCATTTCCCTGGGCCTAGAGATAAACAGCCAGTGTGTTGGGGTGCTGGTCCTATTCCTCCCGTCGATCCATCCCTAGAGCCTCCCTCCAAAATAATAATTCCTCGGGGCTACACACCCTTTTCCCCGAACTTCTTCCTTCGCCCTCTTTTCTCGCTCTCTACCACACTAGCAGCTTGCACGTCGCTCCTCCCCCGGCTGCAGCTTCATTCCTTCACCCTGAGATACCCCTTCCTTCTGTTTTGCTGCAGCAACACCGATTGAGTTCGTGTGAGCTTTGTCGCTTCGCGTAGACTTTGCCGCCAACACGTCTTGACCGCCACGCACTCCACCCCCCTTCGCCAATTGCTCCCGCACGCCGCCCGCCATGCGTCCCGAAGTCGAGCAGGAGCTCTCGCACACGCTGCTCATCGAGCTGCTGGCCTACCAGTTTGCCTCGCCCGTGAGGTGGATTGAGACGCAGGATGTCGTTCTCGGCGAGAAGACGACGGAACGCATCGTCGAAATTGGGCCCGCAGACACGCTGGGCGTCATGGCCAAGCGCACGCTGGCCTCCAAATACGAAGCATACGACGCCGCCCGTTCCGTGCAACGGCAGATTCTGTGCTACAACAAGGACGGCAAGGACATCTACTACGATGTAGACCCCGTAGAGGAGGAGCCAGAGCCCGCCGCGGCTGCCGCTGGCGATGCCCGTGCTGCATCGTCGAGTGCGCCTGCCGCGGCCGCAGCTGCGCCCGTGGCAGCTCCAGCAGCCGGTGCCGGCCCAGCAGCCCAGGTGCCTGATGCCCCAGTTACGGCAACAGACATTCTGCGAGCATTGGTCGCCCAGAAGCTGAAAAAACCGCTCATGGACATTCCGCTGAGCAAGGCCATCAAAGACCTGGTCGGGGGAAAATCGACCCTCCAGAACGAAATCCTCGGAGACTTGGGCAAGGAGTTTGGCTCGACGCCCGAGAAGCCCGAAGACACGCCCCTCGACGAGCTCGGTGCTTCCATGCAGGCGACCTTCAATGGCCAGCTTGGCAAACAATCCTCCTCCCTCATTGCCCGCATGGTCTCCTCCAAGATGCCCGGTGGCTTCAATATCACAGCTGTGCGCAAGCACCTCGAGACAAGATGGGGGCTGGCACAGGGCCGCCAGGACGGCGTGCTGCTCTTTGCTATCACCAACGAGCCGGCAGCACGGCTTGGCTCAGAAACCGACGGAAAGGCCTTTTTGGACGAGCAGGCCAACAAATACGCAGGCATTGCGGGCATCAACCTGTCCGTGCCTGCTGCCGGTGCTGACGCCGGAGGTGCGGGTGCAGGCATGATGATGGACCCGGCCGCCATCGATGCCCTCACCAAAGACCAACGGCAGCTGTTCAAGCAGCAATTGGAGCTTTTCGCACGATACCTCAAAATGGATCTCCGAGCCGGCGACAAGGCGTTTCTGGACGGACAAAAAGCACAATCTGCTCTGCAGGCTCAGTTGGACCTATGGACTACCGAGCATGGCGAATTCTATGCCTCTGGCATTGAGCCCCAATTCACCCCCCTCAAAGCTCGTGTCTACGACTCGTCGTGGAATTGGGCTCGTCAGGACGCGCTCAGCATGTACTACGACATTATCTTTGGAAAGCTCAAAGCTGTCGACCGTGAGATCGTCAGCCGCTGCATTGCTATCATGAACCGATCAAACCCCCTCCTTCTCGACTTCATGCAATACCACATGGACCACTGCCCCACTGAGCGTGGTGAAACATATGAGCTTGCAAAGGCCCTCGGTCAACAGCTTATCGATAACTGCAAGGACGTCCTCAACGAGGCTCCTGTATACAAGGATGTTGCGATACCAACCGCGCCGTCCCTTGAGATCGACGCCAAGGGCAACATGAACTATGAGGAAGCGCCTCGTGCCAGCGTTCGCAAGCTTGAGCATTACGTGCGTGAGATGGCCGAAGGTGGCAAGCTCTCCGAGTACGGCAACCGCACCAAGGTGCAAAACGACCTTCAACGCATCTACAAGCTAATCAAGCAACAACACAAGTTGTCCAAATCGTCACAACTTCAAATCAAGAGCCTATACAGCAATGTTATTCGCTCACTCTCCATGAACGAGGGTCAGATCATTCCCAGCGAAAATGGCAAGGCAGGCAACGGTAAGCGGGCACGCAATCCCCGTCTCAACGGCTCCCAGAAGCAAGGAAAGGTCGAGACTGTTCCCTTCCTCCATCTCAAGAGAAAGGATGACCACGGCTGGGAATATAGCAAGAAACTGACAGGTGTCTATCTCGACTGCCTTGAGAACGCTGCCAAGTCAGGTGTCACTTTCCAGGGCAAGTACGCTCTGATGACAGGTGCTGGAGCCGGTTCCATCGGTGCACAAGTCCTTCAGGGATTGATCAGCGGTGGCGCCAAGGTGGTAGTCACCACTTCGAGGTTCTCCCGCGAGGTCACCGAGTACTATCAATCCATGTACTCACGCTATGGTGCGCGGGGCTCACAGCTTATCGTGGTGCCCTTCAACCAAGGCAGCAACCAGGACGTAGAGGCGCTGGTCGAGTATATCTTCGACGCCAAGAAGGGTCTTGGCTGGGATCTCGACTACATTGTCCCATTTGCTGCCATTCCAGAGAACGGTCGCGAGATTGACGGCATTGACTCCAAATCTGAACTCGCCCACCGCATCATGTTAACAAATCTCCTGCGCATGCTCGGTGCCGTTAAGAAGCAGAAGCAGGCCAATGGCTACGAGACCCGGCCAGCGCAGGTTATGCTGCCTCTTTCTCCTAACCACGGTACCTTTGGTAACGATGGTTTGTACTCCGAGTCCAAGATATCGCTGGAGACCCTCTTCTCAAGGTGGCACTCGGAGAGCTGGGGCAATTATCTCACCATCTGCGGAGCTGTTATTGGCTGGACCCGTGGCACTGGTCTGATGAGTGCCAACAACATCGTTGCCGAAGGCATTGAGAAGTACGGTGTACGCACCTTTTCCCAACAGGAGATGGCCTTCAACATTCTCGGACTCATGGCGCCGCCAATCGTCAACCTTTGCCAGATCGAGCCAGTGTGGGCTGACCTGAATGGTGGCTTCCAGTACATCCCCAACCTCAAAGACTTGATGGCTGACCTCCGCAAGGAGCTCATGGAGACAAGTGATGTTCGCAGAGCTGTCATCAAAGAGAATGCCATTGAGAACAAGATCGTCAATGGTGAAGCAAGCGAGGCTTTGTACAAGAAAGCCACTATTGAACCAAGAGCTAACATGAAGTTCGATTTCCCCACACTGCCCGATTGGGATGCGGAAGTCAAGCCCCTTAACGAAGACCTCAAGGGCATGGTAGATCTCGAGAAGGTCGTTGTTGTCACAGGCTTCGCCGAGGTTGGTCCTTGGGGTAACTCGAGAACGAGATGGGAGATGGAAGCCTATGGCGAGTTTTCGTTGGAGGGCTGTGTTGAGATGGCTTGGATCATGGGCCTTATCAAGAATCACAACGGTCCTCTGAAGGGCAAGAGCTACTCCGGCTGGGTTGACGCCAAGACTGGAGATCCAGTTGACGACAAAGACATCAAACCAAAGTATGAGAAGTACATTCTTGAACACACTGGCATTCGCCTCATCGAGCCTGAGCTGTTCAATGGCTACGATCCCAAGAAGAAGCAGCTTATGCAGGAAATTCAGATCGAGGAAGATCTCGATCCATTTGAGGCTTCGAAAGAGCTTGCGGATGAGTTCAAGCGCCAGCATGGAGACAACGTCGAAATCTTCGCTATTGAGGATTCTGGAGAGTACACCGTGCGCATGAAGAGGGGCGCCACTTTACTCATTCCCAAGGCGCTCCGATTTGACCGTCTCGTTGCTGGTCAAATCCCTACAGGCTGGGACGCAAAGAAGTATGGCGTTCCCGACGACATTATCTCGCAAGTCGATCCTGTCACCCTCTTTGTTCTCGTATCTACCGCAGAGTGTCTTCTTTCTAGCGGTATCACCGACCCCTACGAGTTTTACCAGTACGTGCACTTGTCAGAGGTTGGCAACTGTGTTGGATCTGGTATTGGCGGTACTACCGCATTGAGGGGTATGTACAAAGATCGCTTCTTAGACCGGCCTGTCCAGAAGGATATTCTCCAAGAGTCATTCATCAACACCATGAGCGCTTGGGTAAACATGTTACTCATGTCTTCCACTGGCCCTATCAAAACTCCGGTTGGTGCTTGCGCCACTGCTGTCGAGTCCATCGATATCGGATACGACACAATCGTAGAAGGCAAAGCACGCGTGTGCTTCGTCGGTGGTTTTGATGATTTCCAGGAGGAGGGCTCATATGAGTTTGCCAACATGAAGGCCACTAGCAATGCTGAAGATGAATTTGCCCATGGTCGCACACCTCGGGAAATGTCCCGTCCAACCACGACGACCAGGAACGGCTTCATGGAATCTCAAGGCTGTGGTATGCAAGTCATTATGGATGCGAAGTTGGCCTTGGACATGGGTGTCCCGATTTACGGTGTTCTTGGCTTCACGGCTACAGCCACTGACAAGATTGGCCGCTCGGTTCCAGCTCCAGGCAAGGGTGTCTTGACCACTGCCCGCGAAAATCCCTCCAAGTTTCCCTCGCCTCTGCTTGACATCAAGTACAGGAAGAGACAGATGGATCTCCGACGAAAGCAGATCAAGCAATGGCAAGAATCCGAGCTCCTATATCTCCAGGAAGAAGTCGCTGCCATTAAAGATGCTGGAGAAAGCTTCAATGAGGCTGATTACCTAGATGAGCGCGCATCACACATTGAGCTGGAAGCCAAGCGACAAGAGAAGGAGGCATTGAACAGCTTGGGCAACAGCTTCTGGAAGCAAGACCCGAGAATTGCACCTCTCCGCGGTGCCCTTGCTACATGGGGCCTTACCATTGATGATCTTGATGTTGCTTCTTTCCATGGTACCTCGACAGTTGCAAACGACAAGAACGAGTCTGATGTTATTTGCCATCAAATGCGCCATCTCGGCCGCAAGAAGGGCAACGCTCTGCTTGGTATCTTCCAGAAGTATCTCACTGGCCATCCTAAGGGTGCTGCTGGTGCATGGATGTTCAACGGCTGCTTGCAGGTTCTCAACACAGGGTTGGTGCCTGGCAACCGTAACGCCGACAATGTCGACAAGATCATGGAGCAATTCGACTATATTGTATACCCATCCCGGTCAATCCAAACCGATGGCATCAAGGCCTTCTCCGTCACCTCCTTCGGTTTCGGCCAGAAGGGTGCACAGGCTATCGGTATCCACCCCAAGTACCTGTACGCCGCGCTCGACCACGCCCAGTTCGCCACATACAAGCAGAAGGTAGAGGCCCGTCAAAAGAAAGCCTACCGCTATTACCATGATGGACTCATCAACAACACCATGTTCCGCGCCAAAGACAAGGCTCCATACGAGGACGACAAAATGCAAGAAGTCTTCCTCAACCCCCGCGCCCGTGTCACAGTCGACAAGAAAACCGCAACTTACTCCTACCCCAAGAAACTCCCCGACGCCCCCAAGAAAGACAAAAAGGCCGAAGAAACCACAAAGATGATTGAATCCCTGACCAAAGCCACCGCCTCCGCCAACACCAAAGTCGGCGTCGACGTCGAGTCCCTCTCTGCGCTGAACCTCGACAACGACATCTTCCTAGAGCGCAACTTTACCGAAAACGAGATTGCGTACTGTCAAAAGGCGGCTAGTCCTCAGGCCAGCTTTACGGGTAAGTGGTCGGCCAAGGAGGCTGTGTTCAAGAGTCTGGGTGTCAAGGGTAAGGGTGCAGGCGCGGCGCTTAGAGATATCGAGATTACCAATGATGAGACGGGCGCGCCGCAGGTCAAGGTATGTTATGTTTAATCCCATCACAGCTGGTTGTTTCTGTTGCTGATGAGTATAGCTCCATGGATATGCGCAGGAAGAGGCCACGCGCGTCGGCGTGAAGAGCGTTAGTATCAGCGTCAGCCACTCAGAGGATCAGGCTGTTGCTGTGGCTATCGCGCAGTTTTAGCTTATGGGGGGTTGGCGGTAGGGCTTGACGGGGGCGCGACACATCTGGCGCGTATTCTTTCGTGTGTGATAAACGACTTGGGAAATCGATAGTATTAGTATTGTAATTCACGCATACACTTTCATCTGTTACTGTGCTGCGTTGTGCCATATCGCTTCCGCATAACCCCATCCCATTTTCTCCCACCCGCACGGCCTTTTCTGCCCCCCTTATCGCGCCCTATCTGTGACGGCGTGGCTTACTCTACGTCAGAGCGCGTCCCAACGGAACTTAAATTTTACCACTTGGACCCACATGTTTGCCATGCGGTTGAGCCGCGCCTAGTTGGTTAGAAGCAGTTTGGTGCCGGCTAGTGCGCTGTTGGGAGGGTGGGATCGGGCGGGATCGGGTGGGGGAGGTGTTGAGGAGGAGTGTGTGTGTGTGCGTGCGTGCGTGCGTGCGGGGAAAGGTGTGGGTATATTAAATTGGAGATTGGGGGGGGGGGGGGGGGAGGGGGGTTTTCTGCCATGTTGGTATTTCTGTGGGGAAGGGAGGCGGGGGACGGGACGGGACGGGGTGGTGGTGCGTAGCATGTCTGCATATTGTGTATCTTGTCGAAGTTGACGTGATGGCTTGGAGGGGGCGGCGTATCTGGGCTGCGATTGAGTAGGGGGTGGTTTGGGGGGTTGGGGGGGGACTTTGCGGACTGGGCTTGAGGGGTGGCTTTGGTGGTGGTGAATGGGGGGGAAGATGGTCGATTTGAGATCTGGATGGATGTTATTCCTCGTCCTAGAGTGCTCATTTGATTTGATGCCCGTTTACATCCTCCATCGCGAATTCCCTTGAGGCGGTTGAGTCTGCAAGCAGTTGCCCGGGGAAGATGGACGATGCGAATGATTCTAGTCCTGGTTACTAAGGAGCAAATGCTTTGCCGTCTCTAATTGAGCTTCAAGATCTTCATGCCACAGCCATTTAAAGGATTCATCCAACTCTCTTATCCGCGCTGGAATGTCGTTGCCAGCATCAGGAACCATGGAACTATATCCAATTGTCGCTTGCAGACTGCGTTTGATGCACTCTTGCGTCCGCGGTCGCCGAACAGTGTCATAAGCACGGAATGCTTGCTCAACCTTATCAATGCTTCCGACGTGTGCGATGAGGCCGCTCAGAATGAATGCATCCTCCATCGCCATGCCTGCCCCAGCGCCTATATGCGGCGTGGTTGCATGCGCGCTGTCTCCAAGAAGACATAGACGCCCCTTGAAGTACGGCGCATCGTGTTGCAGATCAAAAAGAGCCCACTTGGACGGCACAAAGAATCGTGCGATCATGTCAAGAAGCGGCGGAAACCAACCCTTAAAGCCATCCAACAAGTCCTCCTTCGTCGCAGGCACCGTCCATTCATCATGTTTCCATCCCCACGGCGGCGCCGCATCGTGAGACACAGCAACCGTGTTGATGAACTCGCCGTGCTCGATTGGATACGTAATGATGTAGCCCCCCCGGCCGCAGTACACGTTCCCATTGCGCGCGCGATCCACCCCGAGGGCGGCTTCTGCATCAGCTTTGGGCACAACGGCGCGATACGCGCATTCCCTGGCGTACGTTGCTTCAATCTTCGGCCCGCATACGAGCGCCCGCACTTTGCTCTTTATGCCATCGCATCCGATGACTGCACTTGCGAGCGCCGTCGTCCCGTCTGAGAAGCGCAGTTGCAGAGTGCCGTTGGTCAGCTCGTCGGCGCTTTCGAAGCTCTTCCCAAAGGTGGTGATGTCTGTCGGGAGAAGTGCTACGAGCTCTTCTAGCAGGCGCGCTCGGTGAATGCAACTCCGTGTCTTGAGATGCAGACTTTTCGCAAGCTCGGTGAGCTCTTTGTCGCGCAGTTGCCAGAACATGTCGCCTGCGCGGTGGCTGCCTTCTTTTTCCCCATCAGTGGCCCAGCGCATGGTGTAGAAGACGTCTTCGCTGTTAGGGTCGGCATCGAATGTAGCGTGCTTTTTGTATCCCTCCAGAAGGCGAGGATCGATCAAGTGCAAGGCTGTTGTGGAATTGACTCCAAACGTCACGCCTGCGCCAATTTCAGAAAATACGGACGCCGCCTCGTAGATTTGCACGTGGATTCCATGTTTGATGAGGCTGATGGCAAGTGCGAGACCGCCGAGACCGCCGCCGACGATTGCGATGGGGTGATTGGCATGGTTTTTGAAGGTTGGTGTGGTTGGTTCGTCAAGCGCAGAGGCCATTTTGTTTGCATCACCAGTAATTAGGGTCGGTTGCGCGTTGCCCGGGTACTCGGTCTTATCTACCCCGCCCTGGGGAGACAACAGAGGGGCATCCCACCTGCAGGATCCGACCATGTAATACTGGTGGTGCAGACGCTATATTTATACTCACGATGATGATGACGAGACTATGAATAGCCGCCACGTGCGCGCTCACTCACTGGTCAGCTCGACGTGCCTGAGCGTTGTTGGAAATATCATATTCCCTCCAAGGTTGTGTCGGACGAATTCGAGAATTAAATATAAACGTCCATAAACTCGAACACCAGAGCGGCTCCATAGACAATGGATTTCGTGGGGTGTCGAGGACCAACAAATAGGAAAGAGGTTGGCACGGCAAATGCTTTGGAATATCCTTGATTATGCTGTTGGCGAGCGGCTACACTCTATCAAGGCGGCCATCCCGGCTTTCGCGAGAAACAGAGGTCAGTTTAGATCTATATCGGAGAGTACAGTTGCATACTTAGAAGCGTCTTCGTTAAATTCGCAGGCCTGGGTGAAGTTTCAAGTGTCATTGATGCCCGCCCCAGTAGAAGAAACAAAAATCCACAAACATCAATTTAATGCCACGTTTTATTTTCTTTCTGCTCAAAAACTCTATTATAGTAGTCACACTCCCCACCATAGTACATCTACAAATAAGGCCTTCTGTATGACAGAATGGTCCAATGGCGTTTGAGCTAGGTTACGGTATAGAGCCAGATACGTAACGACATGGGAACCACAACCTTGTCATCCTTTTCTGTCGTTGACCTCGGTCTTGGCCGCGATCGCAGTATAGGAGGCATTGAACGCCTTTGACACTAGAATGAGCGCGCGTGCCCTGGCTTTTCGAACGAGGTCTTGACCTTAGCTGTAGCGCAATCCGTCGCGAAGGCCAGACGGCAAAATTACAGCAGTCTTGACCATACTTACGGGCATCCTGTCTGCCCTGCCAGAAGCTGCGACGACGATGCACCCCTGTCCTCCTGTTGGACACCACGATTATCGCCACCTCGGAGGCCTCCGGGCCTGCCTCCAAAATACGAGTATATGCGGCGCCCAACAATAACTGCTCCGGATTTATCCGCGGAGACATGTAGGCCTCCGCATTTAGGCAAGGATTCTTCAAGCGCTGAGAGAGCGCGTTCTTTACCGTGCCCGTCGGCGTAACGCCCGCCTCGGCGTAACGCCCGGCGAACACCAAAGTGAGCTCTGCAAAGATGAGGTTATTGAGCCACGTACAATAGTTATTATCATGAGATCTTCTAGTGGAGTAGTAAACAGAGGCTTGCGATTAATTTGTACTATCTATATTTCTTTAGAACCTTGACGTTGCGGCCACGTGATGTAACCTTTGGCGGTGCAGCATCTTGAACTCTGCCGGCATCTTGAACTTGCCCAGCACTACGTACTCGTTTTTGACGCTTGCTACTTGCTGAGCCTAAGGCTGAGGCCTTTCTCTTCCTCTTCTGGGAGAATTGGAGAGCTTTGGCAGAGTCTCTCTCTTCTTTCTGGCGCGCACGTTCAGCAGCCTTTACAGCCTTCTCCTTCACTCTCTCCTCTTTAAGCCTCTCTCTCTCAATACGCCTCTCTTTAGCTTCTTTCTTTTTAAGGAGCTAAGCAGACTTTCTTAGCTTCTTTGTCTTAGCTTTCTAGAGTTTTTCTTCTGCCTTTTCTCTCTATTTAATAGTCTCTTGTATACGTGCCTCTCTTATCTTTCTGGGTGACTAGAATTGAGTGTAACTATAAGTCTCTCGACGTTGTTGTAGGTTAAGAGCCTTACTCTTTTTCTGATGCTTCTTTTTGATAGTAAGAGCTTCTCTTAGCCCTTCTATCTTAGAGTAAAGTAGCTTATTTTAAACTTAGAAATAGTAGAGTAACTAAGTAATCTTTTTTGCCTGTTTCTCTTCCCCCTTCTTTGTAATTAACTGAACTATCTCTCTTATCTTTCTCTAATCAGCCTTGTTGAGAGATGGTGAGCTGCCTAATAATTTATCTCTATCTAGAGTTTGTAGATAGAATCTTTTAAGGATAACCTTAGAGTCCTTTAGCTAGATCTTAGTTGCCTTAAAAGCTTTTAAAATAGTTTCTTTTTTAAAAGAGGAGATCTAGGCAGGCTAGAATAAAGGAAAGAAGTTACCTTTAGTAATTAGTATAAGGCCTTGGCTACGGTGTAGGTAGTTTGTAAGTTTAGATAAGTAAGTAGATAAGAGAGGCTTAAACATTACTATATTAAGTGGTTGGAGGGTGTAAGTTGAATAAGAAGGAAAGATTGCTAGGAGAATCTTGTTCTGATAGCAATACTTAATAAAATCTATAGTAATATAAGATCTATAGCTATCTAGGATTAGGAGTTAATAAGATCTCTGTGTACTCTTCTTAGTATAGCGATTAAACACCTGTTTAAGCTATGCAAGGCCTATCTCGTCGTTGGTCTATCTAGAAGGAGATGAAGTAACTAAGACTTAATATTTGCTAGCCTTAATATCTTTAACTTAAGACGATTGAATGTTACCCTGTTTAGCCTCGTAGATAAGGCTAGGTGGTAGAGCCTCTCTATCTGCCCTAATACAGGCTAGAACAGTTATCTATTTACGTGAGCTATCCTGAAGTGAATCTCTTACTTCTTTTCTCTCCTACTCCTGCTTACTAAAGATCCTCTTACTTCTGCCTATAATACTAATTAAGAAGCCCTTTTTATCTATATTATACGTGTGCTGAGGCTCTATCCTGTACTGCTCTATCTTCTGGTGGAGGAGATCAAAGTAGAGTCTGTATTTGATCTCTGAATCAGCCTGGTAGCGTTTACAGTCTATACCCGACGTCTACTGAGAGATAAGATAGTCCTTGTTTCTGTTTAAAAAGCGCGTTACCCAGCCCTCTCCTACAGCCTCTTTAGCTATACCTAAAGCGAAATTTTGTATCATCTTTCTTGTAGGTGGTAGGCCTTTCTTTGTGAGATCTTTGATATATTCAACGAGCTCCAGCTCTTGTTGTGGGCTCAGCTTGCGCTGGTTAATTCCTTTGACTGAACGTGGGGCTTGACAACCCCGGTGCCTTCGAGACAACGTAGTTCTGCTCACACCATAGGTATCAGCAATCTTTTGGTACGAAAAAGGTTCTCCTGGCTCTAGCGACTCAATTGCTGCAAGCGCGTCCTCAATTGCTCCCATTTTGATAGAGTTGTGGCTCGTCAAAGTTGGCGTTGAGTCTGGTGGTTTGGTGTTCGCCGGGCGTTACGCCGAGGCGGGCGTTACGCCGACGGGCACGGTACACTAAGCGGCTTACATTGCACGCCTGCGCTATGCCAAACCCGCTCGAGCTGTGGCGCGTGCTTCTCAGGCTTCTCTTTATGCGCGCTGCGCCTGCTGGCTGTTCTCAGATATTGAGAGTGAGCAGGGCGAGAGTGAGGTCATTATTGGCCTGTTGCTCGATAAGCGTTGAATCATGCTTGTTCCAACTGTCTGGCTGATTCCTAACGTTCACAGCCGCGTACACGAAGATGCTTACATTTATGTTTTTGAAGCACGGTTGATATGTGAACGCAACACCTCAACTGTGTCTTTGCGTCTGCCTTGTGCCGCCACCACCAGCGGCGTCCGCCCCTCGTTGTCCTTCACCTCAACGTCAGCCTTACCAACGCTGAGCAGCACTTCAACTGTGTCTTTGTGTCCGTCTCGTGCCGCCCACATCAGCGGCGTCCACCCCTTATTGTTCTTCGCCTCAACGTCAGCCTTACCAACGCTAAGCAGCACTTCAACTGTGTCTTTGTGTCCGTCTCGTGCCGCCACCATCAGCGGCGTCCATCCCTCGTTGTTCTTCACCTCAACATCAGCCTTACCAACGCTGAGCAGCACCTCAACTGTGTCTTTGTATCCGTCTCGTGCCGCCCACATCAACGGCGTCCATCCCTCGTTGTCCTCGGCCTCAACGTTAGCCTTACCAACGCTGAGCAGCACCTCAACTGTGTCTTTGTATCCCCATTGTGCCGCTAACACCAGCGGTGTTAATCCCTCGTTGCCCTTGGCCTCAACGTTAGCCTTACCAACGCTGAGCAGCACCTCAACTATGTCTTTGTGTCCGTCTCGTGCCGCCCACATCAGCGGCGTCCATCCCTCGTTGTCCTTGGCCTCAACGTTAGCCTTACCAACGCTGAGCAGCACCTCAACTATGTCTTTGTGTCCGTCTCGTGCCGCCCACATCAGCGGCGTCCATCCCTTTTTGTCCTTCGCCTCAACGTCAGCCTTACCAACGCTGAGCAGCACTTCAACTGTGTCTTTGTGTCCGTCTTGTGCCGCCACCATCAGCGGCGTCCATCCCTCGTTGCCCCCGGCCTCAACGTTAGCCTTACCAACGCTGAGCAGCACTTCAACTGTGTCTTTGTATCCCCATTGTGCCGCTAACGCCAGCGGTGTTAATCCCTCGTTGCCCTCCGCCTCAACGTTAGCCTTACCAACGCTGAGCAGCACCTCAACTGTGTCTTTGCGTCCGTCTCGTGCCGCCCACATCAGCGGCGTCCATCCCTTGTTGTCCTTCGCCTCAACGTCAGCCTTACCAACGCTGAGCAGCACCTCAACTATATCTTTGCGTCCGCCTCGTACTGCCAATACCAGCGGCGTTAATCCCTCGTTGTTCTTTGCCTCAACATCAGCCTTACCAATGCGGAGCAGTAACTCAACTGCATCTTTGTGTCCGTTTTGTGCCGTCCACATCAGCAGTGTCCATCCGCCGTTGTCCCTTACATTAGTGTCGATCTTCTGAGCCTGAAGCAATAGCGCAAGAACATTCCCGTTCCCATTCTCAGCAGCCCATTGAAAGCGCGTCCAATAATTCTTGTCCATCTTGTTGAGCTCGGATGCACGACTATAGATCAGCTTGGAAAAGAGCTTGAAAATGGTCGCGTCGTGCCCTGACACATACAGTACATGGTCCTGCCAATAGGTCTTTGCATAAGTGTAGAATCTGAATGCGTGCTCCGGCTTAGGCTTGAAGGAGCTGTGCGCTTCCGCAACCGCTTTGCTTATGTCAAATGCAGGTTGCCGTCTTGATTTAAGGATCTTGATAGCAAGATGACGAGCAGTGCTCGAGGAACCCATAGTGGCTTGCACGATCTTAGATGGTGTCGATTGTACCAGCATCGGATGGACTTTAACTCTTGACAATTCAGTCCCGAAGACACCGTAGCCAAGATAAGTGACAACAGTGTCTGCTAACATCCTTTGCGCCTCATCAAGCGAAAAGCTCAAGTGATTTACGCCATCGAATCCAACAAGGACGTATTGCTTGACGCTATGATGGACGACTCGGACTGTGAGCTCTTCCTCATCAACAGCAAGGAGGCACCCGCAGCATGCTAGTGCTGAGTAGACATCATTCAGAATTCTAGAAGGATCCCAAGTGCTATCTCCAGGAACAACGCTTAGAGCTTCCCGCAACTCGTCTGTTGTCAGGGGTCGGTAAGCCGCAAGCACAATTTGCAGCGTTTTTGCTTGGAGTGCTGGATCTGAGTCTCCCGATTTCTTTAAGATCCTAGCAAACGTCTCTGAGAGATCTTTGGGTAGGTCTGCCAGCGCTTCTCGGAGGGCATGATCAGTCTTCATACTGCACAAAGTCTGGATCTGAAGAGCTACCCAGAGGAACATCCCCTGCGAACCTTTCGAGAGGGCATCCTGGATGTCCAGGATTAGTGCTGGGTCTCCGATTGTCAAGCGTCCTTGGCGAAGGCAACGCTCTAGGTCTGCTTCGATAAAGGCTTCAATGTCTGGATTGTCGTCTGGTATTACGACAACGCGAGTGGCCAAGAGTTGATTAGCAATTGGCTGCGTGCCATTGTTTGGCTCTTCCCGGAAAGAAGCACAGACCAGGATCTTTAGTTTCTCTTGAATCTTCCGGATTGCCCGCACTAACGTCCCTTTCTCCTCATCGTCGCATTCATCTAGGCCGTCAAGGACAAAGTATACTTTAACATCAGAAGGGAAGCCCTGAACGAGCATTTCGAGTACTTTATCGGTGTCGCCCGAGGTGCAAATATTTTCGCGGCTCTTTGCGAGTACGCCAAGGTCTGGGACAGTACATAATAGCTGTCGTGCTAGCGAACCGATGACCGTCCGTGCCTGCAGACTTTCCAGAACGTCATGTTTGCAGAAGAAGTATGCCACTAGGGGTCGCTCTTTCTCAGTTGAGAGACTGAGGTCATCCACAATATTAGCTAGTAGCACAGACTTACCCGAGCCGAGCTTGCCTGTATACAATAGTGTGCTAGCGTGCAAGCCACCTCTCCACTCTTGGTACTCTGTTTGTTGCCTATGAAACGATGTGTTACCGGCCTTTCTAATTTGCTTCCACGCTATCTCATGATCGTAGGTAGAGCAGAAGTTGAGCACTCGTATATTAGTTGCGAGTCTCTGCCGATGTGAGGCGGAGTTGAATGCTTCCCTGGTCAAAGCCCTAATCCCAGAGCTCTCTTGAGCTTCACTCACGAGCATCTGATCCTTGATCAAGTTCGCCCACTTGTCGAGGTCCGTCTGGACGGCTTTCAGATGCGAATCGCTCATGGAGGATGTAAATTGCTGGACGGTTGACTTATGTGCGAACTTGAACAAGCAATGACACAGGCCAACCACCACAATGAAGTACTCAGTGAGGTGTGATTGTAGCTTCGCAGACCGAGGATAAAGCAAGCTGATTGCTTGGTAGCGTGGGGCAGAACGACCGACGTCCATGAACAGCGAGGAGAGCTTCTCAATGTAGGATGAAAGGTTCACGATTGACTGGACTGCATCAGCGAATAGCAGCGGAAAAGATACCAAAACAAGATACGGACCAACAACGACATGCGCACCAGTGACCACACGCCACAAGCTACCAAGTTCTGCGATCCTCCGACCACGACATCTCCAAGTGCAGCGAACTGCTGGACTCCGTGAAGGAAGTTAGTAAAGCGAGGCCCGAAACATGCACTACCAAACTTCTTTGACGTGCGACGATCAACCTCGGCCGTCAGCTGCATAACATCGCATGGACTGGGTGTCGTCGAGAGTGAGTGCGACCTCAGCGCGCGAAAGGCAGACTTTTGCTCGTTCGAGAGGTCAGCTTCGAACTCGGAGACAGCCTGAGCGAGGCGGATCTCAGGCTTTAGGGACGAAGCTTTCGCCAGAGCGACGGACATGACTGCTGCTAAGAAGCTGTAGTACGGCAAACTGTAGCGCAGTCTGACGTCGGCGTCTTCCTGCCGTCTCTGTGTACGGGGGCCGCCCTGTGTATAAGGGGGAGAGGTTGACTCGATCGTGCTTGATGCTGCCTGACATGCACCAGGGTTGCTAGAGACCTGGATTCAAATTCAAACCAGCGGCCGAGAATAAGCCAGGTATCCGATAGTTCAGACTGTGGTAGGGACGACAAGAAATGTGCGACAAAGTGAGAAATAGCGCTGAAAGAGACATAAGTAGGATGCGATTCCAACAACCAGGCTGAAAGGCGGTGGTGCTGCGCATCTCAGCCGTAACCCCGCCCGCGCGACGCATTTTGTTAGGGATGAGCCTCTTCTGTGGGTCTGAAAGCCGAAGGTATCGTCCGCATTGTAATATGCGAGGAGCAGTATGTATATAGCCTTGGTAGTTGTGGTGCAGTCTCGGTCTTGGCCGTGGTCGCAGTATGGGAGGCATCGAGCGTTTTGATATTAGAGTGAGCGCGCGGATATTTGGTTAGATCTAGGGTCCGAGTAAGCGACCTGAAGCGGGCCTACAGTGAGAACTACCTAAATCCGGAGCACTACGGCCTGCTAGTGGGAACAACCACAACTTCACTACCATTTACCTTAGAAATACTCTGCGCCTCTTGCGCAGCTTTATAGCCTGTGCGAGTTAGCCGCCCCTCCCTGCTAGCGTAAGCAAAGTACGTTGGCCTTCGAGCCCATAGTGCCATCGGTGATGTTGAACGCCAAGAACGAAAAGCTCGAGCCTTATCACGGCTCAGCCTTGTTTGACGTCCAATGAGGGCGAACTCGCAGCCTAGCCACACTGCCCCCTTTATTTCGCTCGTCCCTAGTCATTCACCAAGCTTTCCTTAACATCAGACAGCTAGACATATCTCCATTCGCCGACTTTCTTATACTCTTGCTGACTTAGCACGATGCGTCTTTTGAAACGTCAAGGCGACGGTGAGCTTAGCCAGGCTGAATTCTTTGACCATAACACTCCACCTTATGCTATTCTTTCGCATACTTGGGGAGCGGACTACGGAGAGGTCACACTCAGGGACTTAGTAGATGATGTAGGCAAGAGTAAACCTGGCTATCGCAAGGTCCGCTTCTGTGAAGAGCAAGCTGCTCGTGATGACCTACAGTACTTCTGGATGGACACCTGCTGCACTATACAGGCTCACCACCGACGACAATGCCCTACGAAAAGGGTGGCATATGCCGCCGAAAATGGCGGCAGAATGTATATAGCTTTTCAATACAAACGTATTATTAATGTTTCCATACTCATGCAACCGGAATCAGGCACCCTGTATATAGTGGCTGAGCAACCCCTGAGCTAACATGAGCTAGCGTGATTGTGCCTGATTTCCTCCCTGAGCAGCATGGGGTCTGAAATTCGACCCCAATCAGCTCGTAGGGATGTGAGGCGTCAAGGATTGACTGGTCCCATTTTCGGCTCACTATCTTTCGTGGCTTAGCTCTTTGACCCCTGTGCTGGCAATACTTGTGTTACTGTGTAGAAGGTCCAAAATTGGACCTGCACAGTCCGCGAGCATGAACTAAGGGGCCTATTTAGGGAACGCGACACTCGGCTATACTTTCCTAGTCACGTGCAACTTTGTTTCGGCTAAGGCAGCTGCCTTTGCCTCAGCCACCTCCTCAACTATCCGTCCCTCGTCGCCCAAACCTCACCTGCTCTGACTGTTATTTTCGCGCTGAAAGACCTGCAGAAAGGTAAGAAGGCACTGTAGTCTGTTACCTATGTCTTACCTTTCGTGTACACTCTCAAGTGTTTATCCAGATCATTGATGAACATGGCTAGGTCGTGGTTGTTCCCTCCACGTTCGATAGTGCGGGCAAAACGGACACACTGGATAGCACTCGAGCCATGTATCTGTGGCAACAACCGGCCAACATCTCCAATGACGAGCTGAATGACAGCTTATGCAAAGAGCGCAATTTCCGAACTTCACCGCCGAACCCATAACTTTGGCCGGGGGTCCACACGATGAGACTGGATTGGACCGGCCTAGAATGGATTTGTTGGATGAGGGTATATTCATGCGAGTATAGACTCTAGAGCATTGAACTGCTCAACCTGCTGAGACAGGAGCCAACATCCAATGGTCCCGAAGAGGAGCTCGAGCTGGCAGAGAGGCGTAGCATTGCGACATGCCACTCTTGCTAATCGGCAAGAGAGGGGATTTGACTCATCCACCACCACATCCCGCGCTCCTTGAAGGACAAGCACCGACACCCTTATTTGCCTTGAATACGATTATAAGGTTCACTTCGGAGGTCGTGTAGGTTGTAGTGAATGCCGGCGTTGCTTTTCGTTTCTCAGACCACTCATGTGTCCACGGATACTGTTTCACAGCGTATTAATGGAGGTGGGAGTGATGGGATATCGACGTGATTAGTTCGCCGAGTAGATCAATTCCACTGTGTTGGGCGAATCGAATTCCATCGCCTGCTTTGACCATTAATAATATTACGATTACCGCGCCGACGGAAAGTTTCCCAGTGAAGATTTTTATTCCAGCGCTCTTCCGCCTTTGCGGCGACCCGGAAAGCGTACATATTTGCCCTCTGTCGCAGCTCCGCCGTGAGGTGGGGTGCGCAAGTGTTGGCACGACCCGGTATCTTCCGTCACAACCGTCAACGACCAAGATACGACAACCAGAACCGTTATTTGTAGTAAGAATGTCCTTCATCAAGACTCTTGCGTGGATTTGGGTTAAGCCTCCATGGAGTACTTCCACCAGAGTCCCTCAATTACTACCAACACATTCCATACTCGCCTGGGGTCCCTCCTCATTGAACACGATTTCATCGTGCGCCTCGTTAGGTAGAAGACCGTATCTATGAAAACTGGGTATAATGACCGTGTTTGCTTCCTCGACGTCGTGAGCGAGCCTGGTTGATACACACTGATTCGCGATGGCTTGGAACAAAGAGTTGCTCAAACGGTTGGCTTGAAAGGAAGTGCCGAAAGCTGATTTTTCCTCCGCTGTGACGCCCCCAACTTTCTCAATTCTCGAAGCAATCGCATCCATAAAGCAAGCAAAAATTTCGAGCGCGCATTGAGTTGCTAGCTTGGTTTCAGGCCTTGTAGCAACTCCAATTAGGTCGTCCGCTGCATCGTCGCTACCCGCCGCACTAGACGGTGATCGTTTCTCTTCAGAATCGTCAACTGCATCGTTTCTATCCGCCGCATATTACTTATTAGCATCTTGCTCGTAGGCAGACTAACCGAAAACAGCGATGGAAGAGACTACTTACCCTGACAAGGGAAGGAAAGACTGCCCCCACACTACCCATGTACTGATTGCTGGTACTCCTCCATCGTCCCCCACGTCAGCATAGCTCGTCCCAGTAGCTGGCAGCCTCCGGAGGGAATTTGAAAGCCAGAAATGGAGTGGACCAAGCCCAAAGTCGGACTCCGTTACGGCTTCGATGGGAGCGCCTCGCTTATGCCCACTAGCTGCTGAGCCCACAATTCGATAATAAGTATTAGAGCGTCCTAGAAGTTGATATGCTTCTAGGCGTCGTTCACCAAGGCTCTTCATCGCCGTAGCCATCTTCTTCGCCGCATTAAAGCGCAGCTCCAGAGAGAAAAGCCACAGTTGTAAGATTCCTACTAAGATATCTTTGTTAACGGTCCACGTTGCGAGTCGCTGCTTGTTCGCTTCTGGACTATCACTCTGGTCTGGCCATCCCTGCCCCAAATGAATATCGACAACCTGCACATGGGCCTGTGCATTGGGGTCATATTGTCCGCTTATAATTTTCAAGCCGAAAGCCATGGTCGTAGGTGTCCGAGATCCTCCCTCCGTGCGTTCGAATACTTTGACATTCTTCTGCCAGCGCACAGACGTGGCTTCTGTCAACAAGGTCATTGTCCCCTCGAGGGCTAATGCTAGAGAAGCCGCAGTGTCAAGAATATCACCGGGAATTGGGACTCGTCGTTGAAGGTCTTGACAGATACGAAGCGCATTGGAGGCCGGTTGG
Source organism: Ophiosphaerella herpotricha (assembly GCA_028458525.1). Taxonomy (NCBI): domain Eukaryota; kingdom Fungi; phylum Ascomycota; class Dothideomycetes; order Pleosporales; family Phaeosphaeriaceae; genus Ophiosphaerella; species Ophiosphaerella herpotricha. The sequence continues at coordinate 199,532 of JALNQK010000037.1, forward strand.
GCATTTTCCTTGTCATCGAACGTAAGGTTAAGAGCAAATGTGCGGGATGCATACTCATCGGCAATTTCCCACGCACTATTCCATCGTTTGTAAACTAATGGCGGTCGGGATTCATCTCGCCAGTATCGAACGTTATAGTTCCCGGTTAGGGGGCTCCCATCGAATGAGTGGCGCTAGCATTTGTTCGAGCCGTAGGACGTCCTTGGGACGTTGATCGATAATTTTTTCCCTCTTCCAAAGGTCTTTGAATATCGAACCAAATCTGCAAACTCTCTTGCGCTTTCTGAGGGCTTGTGCCACCCACGCTGGTCTTGACCCAGCATATAAAGCGCGAGCCAAGCAGGTTCGTGGCCATCTAGAAGCGGGTAGAAAACAGGATCTTCGGCCAAGCCTCTTCGCACAAAAGACCTCACAATGGTCAGGATAAGCATGATTCCGAGTTGGTAGATTGTGGCTGACCAATGCAAGGCTCGCAGGCCGACAAATTGGGTGATAAAGCCTAGCACAGCTGCCAACGTACCAACTACGACCATGTTGCTGGGATGTGATGTTAGCTTAAAATTGGAAGCAAATTTCGTGGTATATACCTGAAGGAGCGGTCATTAAGCCTCGAGGTTCGGATATGTAAATCCTCGGGAGAATTGAAGATGGCATATGAGGGGAAATGCTGATCACTGACAGAGCAAGCTTTCTGGAGTCGTATCATCTGCGCGCCATCCAGAAAATAGAAGTTCTCCAGCCCGAACTCTTGCTCTGTAGTACTCCCCTCTATTACCCGGCCGCAGGAAATCATTCCGACCACAACCAGAATCGTGCCGGCCGCAAAGCAAGGATATCCGTACGACGCAATTGCCGAGCCCCCTTTCTTCCACTTGTAGTGATAGGTGCTGATTGCTGGGAAAATCAAGGCACTGAGCTGCAATACCGTGGCGAGGACTGCCCAGAAGACTAGTTCGGTCGGAGAAGCAGTCGCATTACGAACGTTCAGGGAAATATTAGGCGCTCCATTGCTGAGATCCAAGATCTCTTCTTGCGATAAAGGCAATTCTCTGTTGTTCGGCCTCATATAGTTAGAGGCGACAGCAAGGTTGATATCCAGCACTCGGGGGGTCATGTTTGGGGGTCAGGGCCTATTAAGACGAAATCCTTCATCCCCTCCGGATTGCCGAGCTCTCGAACGATTTCTTGGCCGCCCCAAAGCTCGCAAACATCTTCAGAGGTAGATGATAATATCTCTTTCTCGGCATTGGCCCTACTTTCTCGCGCTCTTATGACTCTCAGCACCCTTCAAGCACCGCAAATCAGTGAGGGAACCACCTACCTGCCAATAAAGGCCTTCAGCAACCTCACACCACCGACACGAATAGCACTGACAATAACAGTCATGATCCCGAGAAGGCCCATGGCTAAGAGAACATCATCAGCCCAGCCCATACTCATACTGAGAAACTGTTTGGTGACTTGTTCCCCAAAGAGCGTGAGAAGCGGCGCCAGATCGGAAAATAGGTTGTTGGAGAACTCGTCTCCAGCGAACCCTTGCCCAGTTGGCAGTGGGATGCTGGAGTTCAACGTCGCTGTCGGGGCCATAGTGCGTACACTGTATGAGTGCGTTCGCTGAGACCCTAGCACGCTGGAATGATTACAGATTTGAGAGATTGTCAATCGGGCTGAAGAGCTGAGACTTTATCTTTGCGTGATGCTGGCTCACGCTTGCATGGCTGCTTGGTGGCGTCGCCGCTCGGGTGTTCTGAACTGTGATTAGTTGGCATACGCCACGAGCTGAAGGCTGTAACCAAGAAAGCGACAATCCAGTCACAGGTCTGCGATCACGAAATCTATGATGCAGGATGGAGGCACCGCTGCCCAGGAACGATAGTCAAAAGCCTGCGACTACAATTAGGGTAATTTCAACTATCGTGGGCTGGTCGGAAAGACCCCGGCAATCCAAATTGGCAGTGATGCGGTCGCAAGGCTACGATACTTTTGGTGGGGCCTGCGGTGTCTCGCTCGCGTCTTGGAAAAGTAATATACCGGGTCTGGCCGCTCAGTACCGAAGTATCACCCAACCGAAGCAAGCGAGTAAGCTTGCACGAGGTTGAGAAATTAATAGGACAAGCGTTTGATATCATCTTCAATGTGCATATTGTCTCTTGTCCATCTTTGAATCATCCCAGAGTAATCTAGCTCGTTGAGGGCACATGTGTCTCTCCGCCGTCTTTCCCTGCTGTTCGGTCGCCTTCGCTCTGTTCTCTATTCTTCCCTCTCGCTCTTTCCTTCTCTCTCGAGCTTCCTCTCGCGCTTTCTTTCTTTTCAACTCCGCTGCTCTCTCCTTTTTAATGTACTCCCATTCGGCCCTCGAACATTGCTTGCATAGCAACGTATGCACGCGCTCTAGCTTATTATCTCCCCTCGACCATCGTTCGTCAACCACGACCTTCAATCCGAAATCGTCCTCGTCCACAGCTCCGGCACCCTGCTCCACGTTGAACACCACCAAGCTTGTATAATTCGTCATCGTCTCAACTTGCCCAGCAAGGATCTCGAATTCCCACTTGAGCACCTTCACACCCGAGCTGATGAACACCTTTCTCAGATTCTGGAACATGAAGGCGGCTTGTCCGGAGAAAAGTGGTCTTTCATCGCCGTGCAAACTGGAACTAGACAGGTAACTGTGGCCTATGAAGCGTACTGCACTAATCTCTACTGTTCGAGTTGCGTTGCTCTCGGCAATCCTGCAAAGTCTCTCGGCGACAAATCTAAGTGAATCTCGGCCGTCTAAACCCTCATACCGATACGGAGTCTCGAAATGTGCAAGGTTGCCGACATAGAGAGACATTTTGCGGATCCTCAAGACGGATTCATCGGACCCGAGGAGCGGAAGCGGAGGACAGCCACGGAGGCGAATCAGCTGGGCAGAATTGCCTAATTCTCCCTCCTTTTCGAGTTTCATCGTTAACGCTTCCCAACGTCAGGTGTAGTCATTGTCCCAATACACCCACTGTGCCTCCCTGTTGTACGCTTCCAGCGCCTCGGTCATGAGTTGCTTACTCGTGTACAACCAACTCAGGTGCCATTCCAATCGCCAGTATTGAAGACAGCATCGGTATCCATAGTGTAGGTCCATAGGGAGACCGGATTTATCAACACCTCGGGGGAAGACTTGGGAGTCGACCAAGACATCACGGATGTGAGTGCTGACAATTGGAGCGTTGCAGTTGCTGGTGTCATCAAGAACTTAGATTTCAAGGACTTGCGTTCAGGCGGGGGTGGCCGTGACGAACTCCGCGTGTAATGTAGAAAAGAACGTCTCTACGCCCTAGAGATTTCAGTGCACATATAAGGAGCCGTTGGTTGCTTGGTAATACGACAGCTTGTATCATCAAGACATGGAGAGCTTTTTCAACCTTGTATGTGCTTGCAACAACGGCGTTCTGCCAGTGCCATCAGGCCCACCTGCTGAAGCGCAGGCTTCGATTTCCAGGACCGCCGCAATCTATCTTGTCTTCTCCTTATCTCGTTGCGTTCCCCTTAAATGAGTGGAGACTAACTTAGATCTCGGCTGCCGCTTGGTCTGGGAATCGGCACCGGTGGACTCGAGAAGCATGAGGACATGGTTGCTTAGGCAGGTCTTTCGTTGGTCGGCGGAAGGGACAACGGCGGGTTTCGTAGCATGAGAGCGATGTGAGTGGTGTGCCTCTGTGTTGCGAAAATGTGTGTCGCTGTGCGTTAGACCGCATCTCGAAATTGCGCAATGGCTGTGTTGAACGTTGCAGAGTCGCATTAGCTGACCACACAAGCGCGAGCGTTCCGAGTCATAACATTGCTCCGGATCCTGAGTCGGATTACCCACAAAGTGCATGAGGTAAGACTTGCGGAGTCATCTCGCATTAGCCCGGATCCGTACTCGCTTCCGCTGGAAGTACCAATCGACAGGGCGACCCCGCATGAATCTACCCGCGATAGCGCGCATAGGGCTGATGATGACATCCTAGTATAAGAGACAGGTTACGAGGGTAGGATAAAGCTGTTCTACAAAATTTAGTGTAAAAAAGGCTTAAGGTTAGCGCTGTAGGCAGAGAAGCTTATTTTAGGCACGACACAAGACGCTGTGCAAATCAGGCGCAGAAGCAATAATGCGAACGTAATATTTAGGCGAGGTAGAACATAAACATTTAGAATTAGCTACAGCATATTATTTTTGTAGAATTTTAGAAATATTCGTCGTGCGCATGGGTTTTCTGGTTGCTGAAAGTCAAAGTACCCCTCATTTTTCTCGGCACACAGTGTTTCTCGCTACGCAGTGGGGGACGTTAGTTGATGTCCGACACCGTATTGAGCAACCCCGCAGGGGCTAGTCCCTAGATGGGGTAGGGTAGGAGGACAGCGCAAGACATCGCCCTTGAACGAAATATTAGTTACATTCAATGTTTACATCCCTTGTTCAACACCTGGGAAACGGTTGCCATCTCTATTCACAGTTTAGTTTATTTTTGCTGTTATTTGCGGCGTATTTTGAACGATTTGCAAGGTTAATTCATGTACTCAAGCCTCTGCATGAGAGCCTTGAACTGCGTATATGCCAGTCCTCCCTTAACAGTACGGCCTGGGGGGGTATGTGAAGGTCTATATTTGACCATACTGTATGGAGACTAGTAGGCCGAGCTTCCTAGAGTATATAGACTGCTTTTCGAGCTTCCTTAGTCAATCAATCAACTCTCAGCCTCTGTAGAGCCCCACCGCCCTCTGCTTCACATCGAAGCGTCTCAAATATCTGACCTTCAGCCTGAAGTTTCGAGCGTGACGGTGGACAAGCCTTATCTAGAGCGATAGAGTCAACGACGGTAAGAGAAGTATATACCATGGCGAAACCGTAAGAGGTAGCCTTTTGTGTACAGTATGCCCCCTCAAAAGTGCAATATTGGAACCATGCTATAAATAGCACTAGCGATAATACAACCCCCTTCATGGAAATTTTCCACAAGAGGTTTTTTAAAGGTCCCGAAAAGGGACCTGCTATTAATGGATAGCTTATTCATATGCCTTCCCAATGATAAATAGCTTAGAGTCGATCTTCGGGGTTATAATGCGGGAACTACAATAAGTGATAGCGAGTACTAGAGGCAGCTCCGTATACCACGTTTAACTCTCAAGAATTAGGGGACCATACAGAGAGGTTCCATTTTTGGAGAATTGCACAATCGATACGCCATAAACACTTCCTCCACCAATATCCACGGTCCGAACGCCTTGCTCGTCGCCAATATACACTCTCAAGGATGGAACAAAGCGGCAACACTCCATGCAGTTCGTAATGCCCGAGCTGAAGCTCTGCATGCGTAGCACCCTGCTTAGCTGCGATCCTGGAAGCATCTGGTACCCGCACTCCCCCAAGGTTCAGCTCCGCCGTCATCCGCGAGACCGCCACCCACGGGCTGACAGCCACAAGCTTGGCATTTAGGGCCACGTAAGGAATATACGCGACGATGGTTATGTAGGACGTGCAGGGTGGTTTTGATCGAAGGTTCCGACTAGGGTAGCAGGTTACCTAATCGTCTATTTCTACCAGGTTCTAAAATGTCTCCTTTGATAAAAATAGTTTAGTAGCCTTGGCATTTAGGTACCCCTAAACTAGAACCACGACATTATAACTGAGACTAGTAGTCTTACACGCTAGGGGCTAAGGGTAGCTCGCTTAGTAGTCTACGTAATATTATTATTATATAACTCTAAGGGACTCGCTCTATCTCTTCTATATAGACTACATTTTATCATGTACATTATAATACGATAGACACCTCACGTTGTTATATATCTATATATACATATATAAAATAATATATACTAACTATATAATACCTACTTCTCTATTTTAAAGAGAATAGAAACGCTTACGCCGTAGGTTATAGCTATATATAAAAAAAAGTATAATTGTAACGAGGTCACGAGACCCCTGAGATCTTGTAATACCCCAGATGTATCATAGTCATAGTCCTTGGCCCGGAGCGGGGCCGGTGCGCTCTAGTGCAAGGTCGGTGCGCTATTAGTGCGGGGCCGGTCCGCTGCGCTGGCGTATAAGAGGCTCTATACTTGCGTACAGAGTTAAGCAAGTATTATTCACCTTCTCAAGAATTCTACTTGAATTACCGTCATCCCTTCACTATCTTCTGTGGCCTACGGCAAGTACTATTGCCTTCCAGCTACCCTTAACAATAATATATCAATTATTATAGAGTAGGATATAGGGTATAGAACTTTAAAGTTTTTAATTAGTATTAAAATATTTCTATAATAAGGTAAGCTTAGCGTCGACTCGTAGTCGTCCTAATTACGCTTAGCTAGTACTAAGAGCTTGCCCTACTTCTTAATATAAATCTAGAAAGCTAGCCTAACTAACTTTCTAGATTTTAGTCTTATCTCTATTAAAGTAAATCTATTAATATTTATTAACTACTCTACTAAGAGTACTACTCGCTACTATTAAAACTTTAATAATTCTAAAATCTTTACCTCTTAAGAGATAGTAGCTTAGTATACTTAAAATATAGTAGTAATAATATTATAACTCTATTATATAGCCGTAATAGATAGTAGAATTTTTTATAATAAGTAGTTATTTAAGCCTACTACGTAAGAATAGATTAAGTAGCTAAAATACTAGTAAGATAAGCTTACGCTCTAAGAAGAAGAATAAGCCCTACTCTAAAAGATATAAAAGTAAAAGTAGTACTTCTTAGGTATAAAAAGCTCTATATTCTTTTTATACTCTACTATATTATCTTCGCCTATACTAATAGACAACAATAATAAACTACTAGTATAATAATAGTATTTTAATAATATACGTATAGTAATACCTAGGTAAAGCCTAAAGATTAAGAAGATCCTAATATTTAAAAGTAAAAGTATATAAAAGTACTAAGACTTTAAGTTTTACTTTTTAATTACTTTTTACTTTAATTCTATAGTTTTTATACTAGAGGATTAGAAAATTACTTTTATACTTTAGTACTTATAGTAGACGTTTTAATAATTATAGATATAGAGAGAATAGAAAGCTAATAGTAAAATATTATTATAGTATTATATAATAGACTTTCTTCTAGACTAGCTTAAAAGCTTTATTAATTATAAGCTATATATTACTCTATAGTATAGCTAGGCTATATAAAAGAAAAAGTAATTAGTAAATAAGTTTATAGCCTACTTATTAATACTAGAGAACTAAATCTAGCTTTTATATAAGTAAAAGTATTTAGTAATATATCTATATAATAAGTTATAGCCTTAAATTTAGATTATATTATTAAACTATAGAGACTTCTTTAAGACTTATAGAGAGCTAATAGAGTAAGTAGTAATACTAGAGAATAACTTCTAATATATAAAAAGAAAAATAGTAAGTTATAGCTATACTACTATCTTTTTAGCTTTATTTTTATAACTATAGATAATACTAACTCTAACTAAGTAGATTACTAAGCTTATAAGTAGCTAGTAACCTTAGGTTAGCCTAAGTATATCTACCTACTTTTACTATAATAGACTAAAGTACTAGGCTTATAACTATAAAAAAAAAGTCTATAATAAAAGATAAAGCTAAGGCTTTATAATAAGCGTAAATACTATTACTTAAGTAAAAAAATAGTAAGCCTCTAAAGCTTTTCTAACTCTTAAAGCACTATACCTATATAATAGAAACTTTTTTTTTTTATTAGTAGAAAGGTTAAGAGTAGTAGTAGTAAAGTAATAGTAATCTTTATACTTCTTAACTATACTATAGAAGTAAATATTATAGATAAAAAACTAGTAATAAAGCTAGGCCTTAGTAAAGTTTCTAAAGCTAGGCTTTCTATACTTAAGTTTCTAAACTTAATAACTATATATAGCTACTACGCGTACTAGCTACTTTTATAACTATAAAATAGTAAAAAAAAAAAAGTAAAGTTTTTCTATAATAGCTTATAGTATAATTAACTTAGCGTACTTAGTAATACTAGATCTTCTAGAGCTATAGTAAAGCTATATTTTTCTTAACTATAAAATAAAGTAGTAGTACTAGAAGATTAACTTATTAACTCTATAAGTTAAAAACTCTAATACTTTTCTTAATACCTTTAAGAGAAAAACCTATATATATATTATACTTATTAGTAGTACTATTATAAAGGAATAACTAAAATAGACTATAGCTTTTTTTCTTAAGCTTAAAGGCTATAAAGATATAGCTAATAAAAATACTACTAGTACACTACTAGAATACTATAGAAGTAACTATATAATTAAACTTAAAAAAAAAAATAGTAGTACTTTATAGGCTACTATATAACCTTTTACTTAAAAAGCTTAAAATTCTTTAAAACTACTTTATAGATATAAAATAATAAAAGTAGATATAAGAAAGTACTAGCCTAGTAAGTACTCCTATTCTCTTTATCTTTAAGAAAAATAGACGCCTACGTTTATATATTAACTATAAAAGGTTAAATAAAGTAACTTAGAAAAATTAGTTAGCTTTACTCTTTATTAGTAAAATACTAGACTAGCTATATAGAGTAGAACGCTTTACTAAGCTAGATCTTAAGAACGCTTATTACTATATTTAGATCTAGTAAGATAATAAGTAGAAAATAATATTTTATACGCGCTATAGCTATTTTAAATATTTTATAATACCTTTTAGGCTTACTAACATCCTAGCTACCTTTTAAGAGTATATTAATAAAGTACTAGCTAGCTATACTAATATTTTCTATATAATATATCTTAATAATATTCTAATTTTCTCTAAGAAAGAAGAGGATTACTAGGACTAAGTATACTAAGTACTTAATTAATTATACTAATATAGCTTATTTATAAACTTAAGAATATATATATTTATAATATAAGCTATTAAGTTCCTAAGGTTTATTATATACTCTAATAGTATTAAGATAGACTCTAGTTAAGTAGAAGTAGTAGTTTACTAGCCTACCTTTATAACCTTCTAAGATATATAAATTTATCTTAGCTTTATAAATTTTTACTACTATTTTATTAAGTAATTTTTAGTAATTACGTACTTTATTATAAATCTTTTAAAAGGCTCTATATAAAGTAAAAAGTTAAGTTCTTTCTAATAGATAGAAAAAGTAGAATAGATAAAATACTAGCTAAGTATAACTTTTATAATAGTACTTCTTTTTTAGTATTATAACCTAGAGTTACTATTAAAATTAGAGACTAATACTTTAATTAAAAGCTATATAGCTATATTTTCTTAAAAGTTTAAGATAAGTAATTAGTACTTAGTTACTTTTTAGTCTTATAAGCTAAGCCTAGCTAAATAGAACTATAATACGTATAACCTAGAGCTTAGAACTATTATAGAAGTAATAAAGTACTAGTAATACTATATTAAAAACTTTTTAACTAAGCTTAAAGTCTTTACTAACTATAATAACCTATATAAGTTTATAAAAGTTAAAGTCTTTATAAGAAAGTAAGCTAGATAGATAATACTTCTTATAGCTTATAATTTTAATATTAAGTATAGGCTAAAAAAAAGTAATTCTATAAATAAGCTATTAAAGTATCTAGTAGATATAGGAGAAGTACTAAACCTAAAGAAGCTTAATATACTTTTTAGCTTATATAAGTAGCTATAATTAAAAGCTAAAAGTTAGTTCTTATTACTACTAATTATAGAAAAGAAGCTAATAGATAGCTAAATAATAGCTTAATAAAAAGTAGGCGTACTTTATTTAATAGAAAATATTTTATTAAAACGCTTTATAAACGTAGTAGAGCTAATAATAAGTATAAGTAGCTTTATTAACTTTATTTTATTAACTTTAAGAGTAATAGTAATTTTATAAAGAGTTACTTATATATAGGCTAAAAAAGCTAGTATAAAAGAGTAAGTCTATAAAAAGCTATTAAGCTTACTTACTTTAGTAATCTAGAAACTATAAGACTCTAATACTTAGGTATACTAAAAAGTAAACTAAAAGAAAAATACTAAAGCTTATACTATAAAAACTAAGTATTATATAAGTAAGCGCTTAGACCTCTAGGCTTTTAATAGCTAGAGTATACTCTACTATAAAAGTAGGTTATATATACTACCTAAGCCTTTAATATAGATAGAAATCTTATTGATCTACTATAATAACTTACTAGTAAAGTATTTTAGGCGTATAAAAACACTAAAGCTAATAGCTTATAAGTACTTTTAGCTTAATATAAAGTCTAACGTTAAAGTATATATTAACTTATATATTATTTATATAAAAGCTAAGGTACTAAGGTAGTATCTTTATAGTAAGTTATAATTACTACTTTAGTTTAATAGTCTCTAGTTATAGCTTACTATAGATTTTATTACTAACCTACTACTAAGTAAGTAAAGTACTAGCGTTTATAATATAATCTAAGTAGTTATTAATAGGTATATTAAAATAGCTAGATATATACTTATAGTAAAAACTCTTAATACTATAAAACTAGCTAATAAGTTTATAAATAAAATAGTTTAATTCTTTAGCCTACTAATAGATATAGTTTCTAATAAAAGAAGTATTTTTACTAGCTAGTTCTAGGTAGACTTCTACTTCGCTTTAAAAGTAAAATATAAGCTAAGTACTACTTTCTATCTATAGACTAATAGTTAAATAAAATATTAAAATTAGATACTAGAATAATATCTTCGCTCCTATATAGAAAAAAACTAAAAGAACTAGGTAAGCTTACTATTCTTAGCTAAGTTTACGTATAATAACTTATAGTAAGCTACTATAAAGACTAGCCTTTTCTATACTTACTATAGATTCTACTTAAGAATTAATTATAAATTTTATTTCTAGGCTTTAGCTTTAGCTATAGTAGAATAAGTAATATAACTAGTAAAAAACTAAAAGTTAATAAAGAAGTACTAGTAAGACGCTATAGAATAGTAAATATAATACTATAATAATTAGTATAAGCTATAATTATATTATACTAGAAACTTAGTACTACTCTTTACTAAGAACTTCTAGCTTAAGATACTAAGTAAAAAACTATTACTACTTTTTATTAGTCTATACTATATAGTTAAACTAGTAGAAACGTAAGTATACTAGCTACTACTTTTAGCTAGCTTACGTTTATATTTAGTCTTTAATATTTTAAAGCTTAAGCTTTATTACTAGAGAGATAGTAATCTAAAACCTTTACTAGGGCCCTTTAAAGTAAATAAAAGAAAAAAGTAAAATAACTACTATAAAGTTAAAGCCTTCTATAAAAAAAAAATAATAAGAATATAGTATAATACTTTATTAAGTAGTAAGGCTAGCTAGAAGAGTATAATAAGTAAGTAGTAGAATAAAATATTAACTCTACTTTAATTACTACTTTTAAGTAGAGAAAAAAGAAAAAAATAAAAAAAAAGCTTATTTTATAAGTAGTATTATAAGCTATTTTATAAAATTATTATATAAAGCCTAAATAATAGCCTAAAGGAAAAATATTCTTTACTAGTTTTATAAGTAAGTAGTAAGCTACTAGTAATAATACTATAAAATATAGACACTAGCTAAGCTTTTTTTTTACTCTAAACTTAAAAACTTACTAAAACTAATAGCTTTAAGCCTAATCTATACTACTAGTATAACGTGTAATACTACTACTCTAGTAGCTAATACTTTTCTTATAGTTTTTTTAACTTTTTTCTTCTTTACTTTCTACTTTTTTTTAGCTAATAATAGAGACTCTAAGCCTAAATTAAACTTAGAAGCCTTAGAGTAATAGTGCTTCCCTATTATTAAGCTAGTAGGTAAGATAAAGTTAAGTAGTATTTTACTTTTTTTTTTTTCTTTACTACTTTCTATACTACTACTACTACTACTACTACTACTACTACTACTACTACTAAAGCTTTCTTCTTTATTACTTTTACTACTACTACTATTAAAATTATTCTTTTTACTTCTTTTACTACTACTACTACTTCTAAAGTTATTTCTATTTTTACTTTCTAAATTAGTTAGGGTATTGTTATTACTTAATAGAGTATATCTAGCCTAAATATAGTTAGAATATAGTTAAAATACTAAGAAAACTTAATATTAAAATTATTAAAAATATTAAATTTAGTAACTTTAATATTTTAATATTTTAATATTAGCCTTTTAACTTAAGATTTTATTTATAGAGGCGTAAAGGTAATCTAAGATTCTTTTAAGTATAGAGGTAATATAGCCTATTATTTATATTTAAAGAAGCTAGATCTTATCTTCTTTTAGCCTTTTAGTAAGGCTATACTTAACTAATTTATATAAAAATATTTTAATATTCTTAATATAGCTATATTTTACTATTATTAAGGCTTTATTATCTTTATTCTCTAACTTCTTACTATTAATAAAACAGCTATTTAAATATAAAATTTTATTAACTTTTTTATAAAAGCTAATAGGTACTTTACTATAGTCTTTTTTTAGCTTATAATAATAGTTATACTTAGTAAGTAAAAGCTTATTATATATCTTACTATCTTTACTAACGCGCTTAGAGTAGTAAAGGTAGATTAGCTAGTTAAACTTAATAGAAAAAATAGTATAGTGCGTAAGTAGAGTTTTCTAAATATAATATTAACGCTATTAAAATACTAGTATACTAATAGATATATAGAAGTACTAAAGTTAGATATATTATTAGTTATAAAAAAGCTAAAGGTAGAATATAAGTATATTATAAAAAAAAAAATTATAAAGATATTAAAAGTTAAGAGAAAGTAGTAGAAAGAAATAAAAGTTAAAAAAATTTTAATATTATAGCTATAAAAATTAAGTAAATACTTAAACCTACTTACTTAAGTAACTAGCTTTACTATAAGTATAGCTAGAGTTACTTACTTAGTAATAGTAACTTTACTTTAACTTACTATTAATTTTATATTATCTTAGTAATAAGATAATTATTTTACTATACTATTTTAAATTACTAAAGATAGTAACTATTTTAAATTACTAAGAATAGTAATCTTAAGAAGAAAGAGATAATTATAATAAAGTAAGCTTAGCGTTAACCTATAGTTATCTTAATTATACTTAGCTAGTACTAAGAGCTTACTTTACTTCTTAATATAAATCTAGAAAGCTAGCCTAACTAACTTTCTAGATTTTAGTCTTATTTCTATTAAAGTAAATCTATTAATATTTATTAACTACTCTACTAAGAATACTACTTACTACTATTAAAACCTTAATAATTTCGTAGAATAAAACTATAAATTAAATATAATTAAAAAGATTTAAATAAGAAAAAAAGTTTCTTAGGTAAAACTTATATCTAGAATTAATAATTATTTACCTAATAGGTTATTCTAAAGACTTTAAGGAAACTAAAACGCTTATATACCTAAAAAACTATTTTAAGAATACTAAAGTATCTAAGAAGCTATTTTAAAAATACTAAGACTTTTAGAACGTTTATATACCTAGTTAAGTATTCTAGAAATACTAAAGCTCCTAATAGAATAGTCTTAGTTAAATAGTTTTAGTTAAGTAGTCTTAGTTAAGTAGTCTTAGTTAAATTTTCTTAAGAAAACTTAACATTAAGTAATTAGTTTATAAACTACTCTAGCTACCTTAGTAGTAGCTATATAGTATTAGCTACTATATTTAATATTAAGTACGTTTAATAATTTATACTAAAGACTAGAATCTATTTAATTATAGCTATATAGAAAATAGTAATATTAACTAAGTAAGTCTAAATATAGCTTTTTTATAGCTAAGTAAGCTATAATAACGTTTAATTTTTTAAAAAAGTTTATAAAATCTTTTATTAGCTTATTTTATAAATAAAAAATTACTTATCTAGATAGCTAAGTATAGTAATATTATTTTATAAAAAAGCTTTTAAATAAGCTTCTAGTTTATCTAATAACTATTATAGTTTTATATATTTATTATATAGAGTATACTTACTTAAGTTTAGTTTAAGTAAAAGTAGTCTAAGTAGGCTTTACTTTATAAAGTATTAGAGTAGTATATAAGTAATAAGTTAATAAAAAGTTAAAGTAACCTAATCTATAATAAATAAACTAACTATTATAACTAATAATTTTTAAAAAAGTAGATAGTAATAATCTTTAATTATAAAGAATTAGAGCTAATATAGAAAATTCTTTATAGTCTTAAGTATATTTCTAGATTCTTTATTCTATAGCCTACTATCTTTTTACTTACTACTATTTTAGAATAGCTACTATTTTTAAAAAAGTTTATTATTCTAAATAGTAGAGCCTTAGTAAAATAATTTTAGATTATATAACTTCTTACTTACTAAAGCTAAGCTACTAACTTTATTACTAGCTCTAACTTTTTTAGCTTTTAGCTATAATTAGTAATTCTTTTTATATAGTAATTATCTAGCCTTTAGCTTATATATAGTTTTTATTTATAATACTTACTTTTTTTTCTAGATTTTATTTTTAAAGTTACTATACTATAATAAATATTATACTAGTTTAGTAGATACTTTTATTTAGATTTATATATATTATATATAGCTATACTAATAGGCGTCTATATAGTTATTAGTTTTTAGCTATAGGCTATAAAGTTTTACTTTACCTATATACTAGTTATTTATAAATCTATTCTTTAATTTCTTATATACTTTTAACTATATTTAAAATAATTTATTTTTTTACTTTTTAGTTATTTTTTTTAGAAAAATAATACTAGTATTATATATTTAGTACTTATAAAAAGAAATAGTTTCTTACTATAATTAGTATAAAAAAAAGCTTTACTATTTTATAAATACTATAATAAGTAACTATACTATATATATTTTTATTTATACTAAGTATAATCTTTTTATTTTAGATAATAACTAAAAGAAAGTTTAAGCTAAAAAAAAAGTAAAAGAGTTAAAGCTTTTTTATTTTTATAAATAAGCTACTTAAGCTTATATTAGTACTAGATTACTCTTATAATAAAACTAGCTTATTATAATAAAGTAAGCTTAGCGTTAACCTATAGTTATCTTAATTATACTTAGCTAGCGCTAAGAGCTTACTCTATTTCTTAATATAAATCTAAAGAGCTAGCCTAACTAACTTTCTAAATTTTAGTCTTATCTCTATTAAAGTAAATTTATTAATATTTATTAACTACTCTACTAAGAGTACTATTTACTACTATTAAAACTTTAATAATTCTAAAATCTCTACCTTTTAAGAGATAGTAGCTTAGTATACTTAAAATATAGTAGTAATAATATTATAACTCTATTATATAGCTATAATAGATAGTAGAATTTCTTATAATAAGTAGTTATTTAAGCTTACTATATAAGAATAGATTAAGTAGCTAAAACGCTAGTAAGATAAGCTTATACTCTAAAAAAAGAAATAAGCTCTACTTTAAAAGATATAAAAGTAAGAGTAGTATCTTTTAGATATAAAAAGCTCTATACTTTCTTTATACTCTACTATATTATCTTCGCCTATACTAATAGATAATAATAATAAACTACTAGTATAATAATAGCGTCTTAATAACGTACGCGTAGTAATACTTAGGTAAGGCCTAAAAATTAAGAAGATTTTAATATTTAAAGGTAAGAGTATATAAGAGTACTAAGACTTTAAGTCTTACCTTTTAATTACTTTTTATTTTAATCCTATAGCCTTTATACTAGAAGATTAGAAAATTATCTTTATACTTTAGTACCTATAGTAGACGTTTTAATAATTATAAATATAAAAAAAATAGAAAGCTAATAGTAAAATACTATTATAGCGCTATATAATAAACTTTCTTCTAGACTAGCTTAAAAGCTTTATTAATTATAAGCTATATATTACTCTATAGTATAGCTAGGCTACGTAAAAGAAAAAGTAATTAGTAAATAAGTTTATAGCCTACTTATTAACGCTAGAAAACTAAATCTAGCTTTTATATAAATAAAAGTACTTAGTAATATACTTATATAGTAAGTTATAGCCCTAAATTTAGATTATATTATTAAACTATAAGGACTTTTCTAAGACTTATAAAAAGCTAGTAGAATAAATAGTAATACTAGAAAATAACCTCTAATACGTAAAAAAAAAAATAATAAGTTATAGCTATACTACTACTTCTTTAGCTTTATTTTTATAACTATAAATAATACTAATTCTAACTAAGTAGGTTACTAAGCTTATAAGTAGCTAGTAACCTTAAGTTAGCCTAAGTATATCTATCTACTTTTACTATAATAAGCTAAGATACTAGGCCTATAACTATAAAAAAAAAGTCTATAATAAGAAATAAAGCTAAAGCTTTATAATAAGTATAAATACTATTATCTAGGTAAAAAAATAGTAAGCTTCTAAAGCTTTTCTAACCCTTAAAGTATTATACTTATATAATAGAAACTTTTTTTTTTATTAGTAAAAAGGTTAAGAGTAGTAGTAGTAAAGTAATAGTAACTTTTATACTTCTTAACTATACTATAAAAGTAAATACTATAGATAAGAAACTAGTAATAGAGCTAGGCTTTAGTAAAGTTTCTAAGGCTAAGCTCTCTATACTTAAGTTTTTAAACTTAATAACTACGCGTAGCTACTACACGTACTAGCTACTTTTATAACTATAAAATAGCTAAGAGAGAGAATAGAGTTTTTTTATAATAGTTTATAGTATAATTAACTTAGTATACTTAGTAATACTAGGCCTTTTAGGACTATAGTAAAGCTATATTTTTTTTAACTATAAAATAAAGTAGTAGTACTAGAAGATTAACTTATTAACCTTATAGGTTAAAAACCTTAATACTTTTTTTAATACTCTTAAAAAAAAAACCTATATATACGCTATACTTATTAGTAGTACTATTATAGAAGAATAACTAAGATAGACTATAGCTTTTTTTTTTAAGCTTAAGGGCTATAAAGATATAGCTAATAAAAATACTACTAGTATACTACTAGAATATTATAAAAGTAACTACGTAATTAAACTTAAGAAAGAAGTAGTAGTATCTTATAAGCTACTATATAACTTCTTACTTAAGAAGCTTAAAATCTTTTAAGACTACTTTATAAATATAAAATAATAAAAGTAGATATAAGAAAGTACTAGTTTAGTAAGTACTTCTATTTTCTTTATCTCTAAAAAGAATAGACGCTTATATTTATATATTAACTATAAAGAGTTAAATAAAGTAACTTAGAAAAGTTAGTTAGTTTTACTTTTTATTAGTAAAATACTAGACTAGCTATATAGAGTAGAACGCTTTACTAAGCTAGATTTTAAAGACGCTTATTATTATATTTAGATCTAGTAAAGTAATAAGTAGAAGATAGTATTTTATACGTACTATAGCTATTTTAAATATTTTATAATATCTTTTAAGCTTACTAACGCTCTAGCTATCTTTTAAGAGTATATTAATAAAGTACTAGCTAGCTATACTAATATTTTCTATATAATATATCTTAATAATATTCTAATTTTCTCTAAGAAAAGAGAGGATTACTAGGACTAAGTACGCTAAGTACTTAATTAATTATACTAGTATAGCTTATTTATAAACCTAAGAAAATATATATTTATAATATAAGCTATTAAGTTTCTAAAGTTTATTATATACTCTAATAATATTAAAATAGACTCTAGTTAAGTAGAGGTAGTAGTTTACTAGCTTACTTTTATAACCTTCTAAGATATATAAATTTATTTTAGCTTTATAAATTTTTACTACTACTTTATTAAGTACTTTTTAGTAATTACGCACTTTATTATAGATTTCTTAAAGGGCTCTATATAAAGTAAAAAGTTAAGTTTTTTCTAATAGATAGAAGAAATAGAGTAAGTAAAATACTAGCTAAGCGTAACTTTTATAATAGTATTTTTTTTTTAGTACTATAACCTAGAGTTACTATTAAGATTAAAAACTAATACTTTAATTAAAAGCTATATAGCTATATTTTCTTAAAAGTTTAAGATAAGTAATTAGTACTTAGTTACTTTTTAGTCTTATAAGCTAAGCCTAGCTAAATAAAACTATAATATATATAACTTAGAGCTTAGAGCTATTATAGAAGTAGTAAAGTACTAGTAATACTATATTAAAAACTTTTTAACTAAGCTTAAAGTTTTTACTAACTATAATAACCTATATAGGTTTATAAAAGTTAAAGCCTTTATAAAAAAGTAAGCTAGATAAATAATACTTCTTATAGCTTATAATTTTAATATTAAGTATAGGCTAAGAAAAAATAACTTTATAAATAAGCTATTAAGGCGCTTAGTAGATATAGAAAAAGTGCTAGATTTAAAAAAGCTTAATATACTTTCTAGCTTACGTAAGTAGCTATAACTAAGAGTTAAAAGTTAGTTTTTATTACTACTAATTATAGAAAAGAAGCTAATAGGTAGCTAAATAATAGCTTAATAAAAAGTAAGTATACTCTATCTAATAAAAGATATTTTATTAGAATACTTTATAAATATAGTAGAACTAATAGTAAGTATAAGTAGCTCTACTAACTTTACTTTATTAACTTTAGAAGTAATAGTAATCTTATAAAGAGTTACTTATATATAAACTAAAAAGACTAGTATAGAAAAGTAAGTTTATAAAAAGCTATTAAGCTTACTTACTTTAATAATCTAGAGACTATAAGACTCTAATACCTAGATATACTAAAAAGTAAACTAAAAGAAAAATACTAAAACTTATACTATAAAGACTAAGTATTATATAGGTAGATACCTAGACTTTTAGGCTTTTAATAGCTAGAGTATACTCTACTATAAAAGTAAGTTATATATACTACCTAAGTTTTTAGTATAAGTAGAGATTTTATAAATCTACTATAATAACTTACTAGTAGAGTATTTTAGGCGTATAAAAATACTAAAGCTAATAGCTTATAAATACTTTTAGCTTAATATAGAATCTAATATTAAAGTGTATATTAACTTATATACTATTTATATAAGGGCTAAAGTACTAAGATAGTATTCTTATAGTAAGTTATAATTACTACTCTAGCTTAATAGCTTTTAGTTATAGCTTACTATAGATTTTATTACTAACCTACTACTAAGTAAGTAAAGTACTAGCGTTTATAATATAATTTAGATAGTTATTAATAAGTATACTAAAATAGCTAGATATATACTTATAGTAAAAACTCTTAATACTATAAAACTAGCTAATAAGTTTATAGATAAAATAGTTTAATTTTTTAGCTTACTAATAAGTATAGTCTCTAATAGAGAGAGTATTTTTACTAGCTAGTTTTAAGTAGACTTCTACTTTACTTTAAAAATAAAATATAAGCTAAGTACTATCTTCTACTTATAAACTAATAGTTAAATAGAATATTAAAATTAGATACTAGAATAATATCTTTACTTCTATATAAAAAAAAACTAGAAGAACTAGGTAAGCTTACTACTTTTAGCTAAGTTTATATATAATAACTTATAATAAGCTATTATAAAGACTAGTCTTTTCTATACTTACTATAGGTTCTACCTAAGAATTAATTATAAACTTTATCTTTAGGCTCTAGCTTTAGCTATAGTAGAATAAGTAATATAACTAGTAAAAAACTAAGAGTTAATAAAGAAGTACTAGTAAAATACTATAAAATAGTAAATATAATACTATAATAATTAGTATAAGCTATAATTATATTATACTAGAGACTTAGTACTACTCTCTACTAAGAACTTCTAGCTTAAAATACTAAGTAAAAAACTATTACTATTTTTTATTAGTTTATACTATATAGTTAAACTAGTAAGAATATAAGTATACTAGCTACTACTTTTAGCTAGCTTATATTTATATCTAGTCTTTAATATCTTAAAGCTTAGGCTCTATTATTAGAGAAATAGTAATCTAGAACCCTTACTAAGGCCCTTTAAAGTAAATAAAAAATAAAATAAAGTAACTACTATAAAGTTAAAGCTTTTTATAGAAAAAAAAATAATAAAAATATAGTATAATACTTTATTAAGTAATAAAGCTAGCTAGAAGAGTATAATAAGTAAGTAGTAAAGTAAAATATTAATCCTACTTTAATTACTACTTTTAAGTAGAGAAAAAAAAAGAAATAAAAAAAAAGCTTATTTTATAGATAGTATTATAAGCTATTTTATAAAATTATTATATAAAGCTTAAATAATAGCCTAAAAGAAAAATATTTTTTACTAGTCTTATAAATAGATAGTAGGCTACTAGTAATAATACTATAAGATATAGATACTAGCTAAGCTTTTCTCTTACTTTAAACTTAAAAACTTACTAAAACTAATAGCTTTAAGCTTAATCTATACTACTAGTATAATATATAATACTACTACTCTAGTAGCTAATATTTTTTTATAGCTTTTTTAGCTTTTTTTTTTTTTACTTTCTACTTTTTCTTAGCTAATAATAGAGACTCTAAGCCTAAATTAGACTTAAAAGCCTTAGAGTAATAGTACTTCTCTATTATTAAGCTAGTAGGTAAAGTAGAGTTAAGTAGTATTTTACTTTTTTTTTTTTTTTTACTACTCTCTATACTACTACTATTACTACTACTAAAGCTTTTCTCTTTATTACTTCTACTACTACTACTACTAAAATTATTTTTTTTACTTTTTCTACTATTACTACTACTTTTAAAGTTATTTCTACTTTTACTCTCTAGATTAATTAGAGTATTATTATTACTTAATAGAGTATATCTAGCCTAAATATAGTTAGAATATAGTTAAAATACTAAGAAAACTTAATATTAAAATTATTAAAAATATTAAATTTAGTAACTTTAATATTTTAATATTTTAATATTAGCTTTTTAACTTAAGATTTTACTTATAGAAGTATAAAAGTAATCTAAGATCTTTTTAAGTATAGAAGTAATATAGCTTATTACTTATACTTAAAGAAGCTAGATCTTATCTCTTTTTAGCCTTTTAGTAAGGCTATACTTAACTAATTTATATAAAAATACTTTAATATTCTTAATATAGCTATATTTTACTATTATTAAGGCTTTATTATTCTTACTTTCTAACTCTTTACTATTAATAAAATAGCTATTTAAATATAAAATTTTATTAACTTTCTTATAGAAGCTAATAGGTACCTTACTATAGTTTTTTTTTAGCTTATAATAATAGTTATACTTAGTAAGTAAAAGCTTATTATATATCTTACTACTCTTACTAATATACTTAGAGTAGTAGAAGTAGATTAGCTAGTTAAGCTTAATAGAAGAAATAGTATAGTATATAAGTAAAGTCTTCTAAACGTAATATTAATACTATTAAAATACTAGCGTACTAATAGATATATAAAAGTACTAAAGTTAGATATATTATTAGTTATAAAAAAGCTAAAAGTAGAATATAGGTATATTATAGAAAGAAAAATTATAAAGATATTAAAAGTTAAGAGAAAGTAGTAGAGAGAAATAAAAGTTAAAAAAATCTTAATATTATAGCTATAAAAATTAAGTAAATACTTAAATCTATCTATTTAGGTAATTAGCTTTACTATAAATATAGCTAGAGTTACTTACCTAGTAATAGTAACTTTACTTTAACTTATTATTAATTTTATATTACCTTAGTAATAAAATAACTATTTTACTATACTATCTTAAATTACTAAAGATAGTAACTATTTTAAATTACTAAAAATAGTAATTTTAAGAAAGAAGAAATAATTATAATAAAATAAGCTTAGCGTTAACCTATAGTTATTCTAATTACGCTTAACTAGTACTAAGAGCTTACTCTATTTTTTAATATAAATCTAGAAAGCTAGCCTAACTAACTCTCTAGATTTTAGTTTTATCTCTATTAAAGTAAATCTATTAATATTTATTAACTACTCTATTAAGAGTACTACTTACTACTATTAAAACCTTAATACTTATAATTACTTAGAAGTATATAAAAATATATATTAAACTAAAAAGCTAGAAATTATATTAAGCGCTAATAGGCTTAGTATAAAAAAATATTAAAAAACTACTAAACTAGCTAGAAATACTATAAAGGCTATATATATAATTAGTACTTATATAAGTATTATATAAGTATACTTATATAAGAAAAAAAGAAAGTAGTAAAGTACTAGTTATATATTAAGTAATATTAAATCTATATAAAGTACGTACTAATCTTTATAAATTATAAGTTAATTTTAATTTAAGTTAAAAAGAAACTAAAGATTTAATATTTAACTTTTAATTTAAGTTTAATTTTAACTTAATTTTTAACTACTAATACTTACTATTATAAGCTAAAACTTTACTCTAGTATAAGCTTAAGTATAAGCTAAGGTATATAAAATAGTATAGTTATAGTACTATTGTAGTACTAGTACGTAAAAGAAAAAGACTCTTTAAAAGACTTATAAAAAACTTTACTTTATATAGCTAATTATTCTTACTACTTATTAGTAAGAATAATATATATCTTTTTAAATATTATAGCTTATTAGATAGTAGCTAGCCTTACTTATAGTTATAGTATTAGCTATTACTTTAGCACTTTTAGCGCTAGCCTATAATACTTATATATATATATATTATATTTTTTAACTATACTACCTTAGCGCGTATAGTATAGGCTTAGTAATATTTAATAAAGTAACTTATTTATAAAGCTAAGTAAAAGCTAGTAGAGTTAAGAATTTATAAGTATTTATTTATATTTTATAATTAACGCGTATTAACTATAATAAGTATATTTAAAAAAAAAAAAAGTTCTAAAGGTATAAAGTCTACTATTTTACTTATATTATTATAATCTAAACTATTACTAACTAACCTAAGCTAGTTATAAAATAACTTTATATATTTTAAACTCTTTAATATTTTTTTTCTTTAATTTTACTTTTTTTTTTATAATTTTAATAAAAGTTCTATACTAGTATTATATAGTTTATAAAGTTTTACTTTAGTTTTTAGATATTATTATAGCTATCTAGCTATTCTTTCTATTTAATTAAGTATTTTTATTAACTTTTAAACTTCTATAGGTTCCTAATTTCTTTAACTTTATACTTATTATTTTTAAGTTTTAGAATAGTTTCTAGTTTAGTATTTCCTAGTACTAGTTCTAATAATAATTTATAAAATATTAGGTATAACTTAGTTCTATTAGATAGCTTTATTTTAGTATTAATGTAGGTAGTAAGTAAGTTGTATACGCAAGTAAGTTGCGTACCCTACTAGCTCTGCGCACCTATTTAAGCGTACAACTTAATAACGTAGTAGAGTAGCGTAGATATATTAATATATTAAATTAAGTAGTATCTACTATATTATTTTATATATACGTAAGTTGTACCTAGTCCCTCTATACCTCTTGCAGCGCGCGCGAGCCTAGTAACTTAGGCCTAATCTCTCTCTATCTTAACGCTATTTATTAACTTAACGCTATACAGCCTCTCTCTTAGTAAGTATATCCTCTTCTTATCTCTTTATTAAGACTTCTTACTTCTAAATCTACTTCTTTTTTTGTAATTTACGCTTGCTAGCTACTTTATAGGCTCTTTTAAGACTAGAGATCTAATTATATATTAACTTAGCTAATAGTATTATTTTATAAGCTCTCTTTTTAAGTTAATTAATTGCGTTAATAATTAACGCTAGCGACGAGCTCTTGTACTAGTATACGCGCTTACGTACGTTACTTAGTATATAAGCTACCTAGGAAGTCTCTAGTAGAGCTAGAGTAGCTAGAGTAGGCGTACGTAGCTCTTGTACGCTGTACTAGCTTAAACTAGCTACTTATAGTAGCTAGGTCCTTATATAAGGCTCGCTACCTATTATATAAGTAATTAGAATATATTATAAGACTGTCTATACGCTTAATAAAGTTATACGCCTAGTAGATACTAATAGAGCTACCTCTATACTAAGTAAGTAGCTTATTAGCTATCTTATATATAGTAGCTAGAGTTAGGGTAAAACTACAAGAATCTAGGTTAAAGATATACTTAACTATTACCTCCTCTTCTATCTAAGTAAGCTTCTTTAAGTTAGGCTAGTAACTACGTTAGGCGTGTTGTCTAGCGCGTTAATTACGTAACGTTGATTTAGGAACGCTAAAGGTAGTAGTAGCTAGCCTACTACCTTGAATTTAGTTAGAGTTAATAGATAAGATAGTAAGCTAGATATCTACTTTATTTAAAAGTAATTAACGCGCAGCGTATAGAGCTATTATACAATAAGATAAGATAGGTATATAGAGTTAGTAGAGTGCGTAACTTGCTTGTATGCGCAACTCGCTTACTACCTACGTTAACTAGTCTTTTAGTTTCTAAAACTTTAAATAGTTTTACTTAGAAACTATCTAATTTATTACTTAGTTATTTATTTTTAGATTTTTTAATAAAAGTAGAATTTTATTTCTACTCTTAAAGGTTAGTTTTATAATTCTTTTTTTATTTATATTATATATTATTATAATATTACTTTAAGCTATTCTTTTTATAAGTTAGTTATATAGTTTCTTTATTAGGCGTACTTTTCCTTAGGCTATTATAGCTATACTTATAATATTTTTTAGATTTTATATTACTATAAGTTTATACCTATAGTTTATATAGAATAGTAATATCTTTATTATAAATAATTTTATTATATTATATACTAGCTATACTATTAGTAATAGTTTTATCTAGTTATTTTATTATTTATTTATATATATATAAAAGTACTATTTAAGAGTCTAATTAGTTCTTTTAGTTTATTTATTAGTTTATAAGTAAAAGCTTATTAAGAACTTATACTTAATTTTTAACTCTACTAAAAATATTTTCTAATATTTAGATATAAAGAGTTTATTATAGTCTATTATAATTTTTTCTAGTATATTATAGTTAGTAAAAAGGTTTTACTTAACTTTATATATAATATTTTTAGCTATTATTAATTCTTTTATTAGTATAAAATAAGCTTACTTTATATACTTATTAACTTATACTAGAATTAAGTTATAAAGTACCTTTATACTTAGGTCTATTAATTATAATTCTTTTAGTAGTTCTAATAGTTATAGTAGCTTATATAGTTTATAATATTATAGTTTATTTTTATAATATAGTAAGTATTTATTAATTATTTTCTTAACTATATTATAGAGCTTTATTATAGACTA
The DNA here is from genome assembly GCA_028458525.1 of Ophiosphaerella herpotricha. NCBI lineage: Eukaryota > Fungi > Ascomycota > Dothideomycetes > Pleosporales > Phaeosphaeriaceae > Ophiosphaerella > Ophiosphaerella herpotricha. Next base: position 224,674 of record JALNQK010000037.1, read on the forward strand.
TTTTCTAATAATTTCTTTTATAGTTTTTATAACTTTTAAGTAACTATTTTTTATATTCTTATAAAATTTTTTAATAAACTTATATTTTTATCTAGCTAGAATATTAGTCTTACTTTCTATTTAGCTTTATAAAAGTACTTATTACTTCTTTTTATTTATTTATTCTTTTATCTTATTATTAAGTTTCTTTTTCTATTAGTCTTATAGTATTCTAATAGTCTAAACTCTAATTTCTAATACTTTTAGATAGTTATATTAGATTATTCTATCTAGTTCTAGCTATAGTATAGTATAATATTATTTAGTTTTACTAGTTTTTTAAAATCTAGCTATTAGCTAAAAGTATCTACTACTCTATTTTCTTTACTAGGTCTATATTAAATTTTAAAGTTAAATATAGCTAAGTATTCTACCTATTATATTTATTTCTAGTTAAGTTTTTTTATTATTATAAAGCTTATAAGGTTTTAGTAGTCTAACTATACCTTTACTTAGTAAATTATATTAAGTAACTATACTTTTTATTATTTTTAAAAGCTTTAACTACTACTAGTAGTTTTTTATTATAAATATTATAATTTAGTTCTACTTTTAAGAACTTTTTTATATAGTAGAAAACTAGTTTCTATTTACTATTTTTTTTATTATAATAAAGTAGAGCTAAGTATATAGTTTAATATATTAGTTTTAACTTTTTATAGTTCTATTAAGTTATATATTTATAATACTAGTACTATAAAAAATTTTATATTTAGTTTTTTAAATACTTTTTTTTTTAAACTTATTAAATTTCTCTTTCTATTTTATAGAAAATTCTTTACTATTTTTATAACTTTTAATAAAAGTATTATAATTCTAAAGTAGCTCTTAATAAATTTTTAGTAGAAGTTTATAAATCTAAGAAATAATTATATATCTTTAACTATTTTAGATATTAGTTATTTTTATATAGTTTAGATTTTCTTTAAGTTTATTTCTACTTTTTTTTTTAAAATAATAAATCTAACGTACTCTATTTTTATAATATAATATTTATAATTATTAAAGTAAAGTAGTAACTAGTACTATTTTAGCTTTATTATAACTTTTTTATATATTCTATATATTTTTTAAGAGTTTTATTTATATATACTAATATATTAATATTTAATATTTATTTGTAAACAAAGAATTATAATACAGAGCAACAAGTTATTATTAGATATTAAATAAAGAAGTTTATTATATTTTAATTCTAAGAAAAAGCTTTATCTAAAGCTATTTATAGAAATTAAGCTAAAGCTAGCTACTAGCTAAAATCCTAAGTTACCTAACTACTATCCTACTCTTTTTATATAGGCCTAGTAATCCTATATAGTTCTTTTATAAGGATAGAGAATACTAGTAATATAAAAGGCTATTCTAATATTCTTTAGTATAATAGTAATATACTTAGTATAGATAGCTAGGAGATTTGTAGCTATAATAATATTAGACTAATACTAGGACTAATACTATAGTTAACTTACTACTTAGTACTATAACTAGGTAGGTCTTAGTAGCCTCTTATAAAGTAAGTATAGTATTAAGCTAGAATCGAATATCTATTTTATACTTAAAAGTAATCTTATAAACTAGTCTTATTATTAGGCGATATAGAACTAAGTAACTAGTATTCTTCTAATAGTACTAAATCTCTATAGCCTAAGATACTAGTTTAATTAGCTATATATTAAAATAAAAAAAGAGAGAAAAAAACTTACTTTTTCTACACTTTCTATAGTATATAGAAGCGTAATTAGAGTTAATCTTTTACTTATACTTAGTAGTTATTATAGTAAAGCTATTTATAACTTTACTATTCTTAATAGATTTACTACCTTAAGATTATTAACCTTAAATAACTATAGTTTTTTTATACTTAGAAAGAGTAGGCTTTTTCTTTAGTAACTTTTAAGTAGTATATAAATTCTTATTTTTACTAGTAATTATATTAGTAGCCTAACGTATCTCCTTAGTAGCTTAACGTACCTTCTTAGCTATAGATATTAGTAATAGCCTAATACTAGGACTAATACTTACTAAGTTAACTATTTAGCCTATATAGAGTAGCTACCCTCCTAGTATAAGCTATATTATTAAGTAATTAATTAGTAAATCTAAATTAAAGAAATTAAACTTTTAAAGGATTAATAGAAGTAAACTAAAGAGAGTATATATATAAAGAAATAAGCTTACTATATAAATAAGGTATACTATTATAGTAATAGTAAGAAGTAAGAGGTAAGAGTAAGAAATAAAAGTAAGAGATAAAGGTAAGAGATAAGGTAGAAAATATAATTATATACTTTACTATATAGCTTACTATACTTATATTATACTCTAGCTTATAGAAAGTATTAGTTCTAATATTAGAACTAACCTAATCTACTAAGTATATTATATATAAAAAAACTACTTAACTATAGCTTAAAAACTTACTATTCTATAGTATTAGTTTTTTTTAAGAACAAGTTTAGTAAGTATTTATAAAATAACGCTAGGTAGTACTAGCACTTACTACCTTAGGTAGTAAGTAGTAGAATTACAAACGCGCTAAAATAAATTATATAATAGTTTCTATACTACTAAGAAAGCTATAATAATACTATTTTTATCTATCTTTACTAGAATTACTTTATTTTTTGATATAACGCCTAATATATTATCTAATACCTTACTATAGACTCTCTCTATAAGAAACGTAAAGTAGAAAGTAAATATTCTACTAATAAAAGTATAAAAAAAAATATAGTAGCTTGTAAGAAAGCTATAAGTAAAGATTTCTAGGTAATACTAAATAAAAACGCTACTATAAAGTTTATCTTAATATAATAAGTAAAATTTAAGCCTACTACTTTTTATATCCTTAATATACTATAAAATTTAAATAAGAATTAATTTCTAGAGTCTAAACTTTATAAGTAATTAAAAAATATTACTTTAGCTAAGAGGTAAGTATTAGTCTAGGTATTAGGCTACTTATACTAATATTCTATAAGATTAAAAATAGGTAATACTCTATTTAGCTAGCTGTAAAAAGAGTAAATATAATAATTTTAAATACTAAGGCCCTTAAAAGCTACCTAGTTTACTAAAAGATCTTATTCTAACTTTCTAATTTATATATACTACTATTATCTATATATAATATAGCTAAAAAGCTTTATATATATAATAATTATAGAATTCTTTAAGAAGTTTATAATATTATACCTAATTAATAAGATAAAGATAGCGGTTTTAAAAGTAATAAATCTAAATCTAATACTACTATTCTACTTATAGTTCTCTAAGAAGCTAGTAAGATATATTGTAATATAGCTATTATATAGAATATAAACGTATAATGTTAACTATAGAAGTTCTAGTAAAAGGTAGTAATTAGTTTATATAAAAAGCTCTTAGTCCTTAAAAACTATAGTATTAAGGCCTTTATTTAATATATATTAATTCTACTTATTATAGTAAGTATAAGAGCTAAAAAGCCTAATACTAAGACTAATACTCTATAGAAATACGCTAATTTAATATACTCTAGTACTAACTACTTATTTATAAATTCTTAGTTCTAGAAGAGTAATATACCTAAGGTAAAGATCTAAAATAATAATAAAAATACCTTCTAATCTATATAGTAGTCTTTTAAGTTCTTTATAAATTATTTCTACTTTCTACGCGTAAGTAATATTATAAAATACTATATATATATACTAATAGTATATCTAGTTTAAGATTTTTAAGATAATTACTAGTTCTATATACTATAATAAGCTACTAATTCTACTATTTTAAGTTATATTTATAAAAAAAGAAATAGTATTTCTAAATTTACTCTATTTTACTTAGAAGGCTAGCTATTTCTAAAAGAGTAAGATTCTATTAGTATATAAAGAAAAGGTATTTTTTTTTCTAAAACTTTTTATATATTCGGCTAATTCTCTATTTAAGGGTTCTAAACTAGGTAAAGATAGAGAGAATACTTTTAACCTACTCTCTATAATCTATAATATATTTAATTAAGTTCTAAAGAATATTTTACTTTAGATTAGGCTCTTTAACTTTAGAATAAAAGTAGAGGATAAAGAAGGAAGTAATATAGATATAGTAGATATTGCTTAAATATAACTAGTTACCCTAGTATTAGGCTAGGTATTAGGCTAAGTATTAGGCTAAGTAAAGGTAACTATTTAAAAGCTAATATTTCTATTCTAAATATACTAAGACCTCTTACGTAACTTATCTAATTACTAATACTTAAAGACTTTACTCTTTTTCTACTTAAAGTGCTAAAAAGAAAAGCTATCCTTAAATATAAGCTTACCTAAAGTTTTTATATAAGAAAGAGTAACGTATATTAAACTAGGCGTATAATCTTATTTACTACTTATAATAATAACGGCTTTATTAAGGCTAAGCCTCTAGGACTTATAAATAGTAATAGCCTAGGCTAATACTAAAGGAAATTAAACCTAAGTATAAACTTAATAATTAACTATAAATTCTTAAATAATTAGGAAAACTAGTATAACTACTCTTTCTTTAGAATTTAAAAATAGCCCTAGTCTAGTATAGCTATTAAAGCTAATTAGAATAGTAAGGAGAGTAGTTTCTTAATAGTTCTTAACGCTTTATTTCTAAATAATCTAGAAAACTATACCTATAGTCTTATTAACTAAATCTTACTTAGTTTAGATATTCTTAAGTAGTATAATATAAGTACTAATATATAGAAGTAGTATTAGTAATAGATTTTTTTTATCTTTAGCTAGTATTATAGCTATAGCTAGATTTTCGTAAAAGGCTTTTATAAGATATATAAGCTACCCTAAATTATATAAATACTTATAATTAATCTAGCTAACTTTATAGTGCTTAGTATAAATACAAATAGCTAAAAAGAATTTATTTCTCTTACTAACTAATAGAGATATATAGTAATAGGTTATTAGAAGTACTTAGTCTACTTATATAAGTTCTTTAGTTTGTATTTAGCTAAGTATATTTTAAAAAGTAAATTATTCTCTACTTTACTAGCGTATTATAACGTCTAGGACAATTATATAGTTAAATTTTAGGTAGAAACTTCGACCTTTAGTATTAGCTAGGTTAGGAGTATAGGTATTATTAAAAAGAAGCCTCTTAGTAATAAAAGATAGCTAGTAAAAATTGCTACTAAGTATTATATTTACTCTACTAAAAGGCTTAGTACGTTAGTTTAGCTAGATCTTATAGTAATAATAGTAGATATATAATAGTATTAAAAGGCTAACTATTAACTTCTTATTAATTATAATATATTAAATATATTAAAAGACCGCTTAGATTTACTATAGTATAGCTAGTAGTAGTAGGGTAAGTATACCCCTCTTAAGGTTAATAGGAATTTAAAATAGAGAATTAATTATTTTCTTAGATATTAGAAAAGTAGCTATACTAGTAGGTATATAGTAAGTAATAAGATATTACTTATTCTATTTATTAGCTTTACTTATAAGTATAGTATATATAACTTCTATTATATAGGTCTTTCTAGTACTACTAGCTTTATCTAAGTTAATAAGAAGCTAGAGTAGTAAGTAGCTCTCTTAAAAAGCTATATTATAATTAAGTATAAGGTTATAGAGTAACTACTACTTTAGCTAAAAAGTATTAGGTAAAGTATTAGTCTATATAACCTAGTTTACTAGATATATAGTCTTTAACTCTTTCTAATACTTGTAGAGACTTAGGTTAAAGGTATCTTTAAATATAAGATTATTCTAATCTATTTTATAATTAATTAGCTAGTCTCTTAGGTTGTCTATATTAATAATAATACTCTATAAACCTAGGCGCTATCTTACTAGCTTATAAAAAAAAGATTCCTTAGGTTAGTAAATATCTTTTTACTTTTCTTTATTACTTATACTATTAGTTTCTAAGGCTTAGTAGCTAGAGTAAAGTATATATAAGTATATAGCTTTATAATAAGTATACACTAAAGTATATATTAGAAACTCTTTACTATTAAAGCTTTTTACTAATTTAATTACTTAAAATAGATATAATAGTATTAATATAACCTATATAAAATCCTTAGCCTAAAGGATAAGTAAGTATAGAGGATAGTACTTTAGGATATACTCTTTTACTTACTTTTATTTCTTAAAAAAAGATATATAAGTATAGTAGAGTAGAAAGTCTAGGTAATAGACTATATTAAAGGTAGGTAGGCGCTCTTAGTACTTCTAGTAAAGAGAATAACTCTTTTAAAAAGCTTTAGTCTTATTATTACTTTCTAGATTACTATTAGTATTAGTCTAGGTATTAGGCTAATTAGACTATTAAAAATAGAAAAAAGTAATATATTTAGACTTTAGCTAATAATTAACGTTAATTATAGTATATAAATAATAGATAAAAGATAGGCTAAAAAGTATATAGTAAACCTTTTAGGTACTATAGTTATATTAACTAACTACGCAATTAAGTAGCTTAGCTACGTAGAAAAAAAGAGTATTTATCTTATTTAAATAAAAAAGAACCTAAGTAGCTATTTTCTTATATAATAGAGTTAATATCTTACTCTTTATAGTATAAACGCCTATATAATTAATAATACCCCTAGTAGAGGTATAGGGCTAAATATTAATATTCGCGCGCTAACTAAAAAGAATAGTCGAATTATAGAGATTAAGCTATAGCTAATTCTAAGAAGGTTAAAAGTATAAATACGTTTTACTAGTAGGCTACTCTTAAGATAGAAATAGACTTATAGGCTATAGAGTATTAAATTAATAGACTTTTTTCTTTATAGCTTTATTATACTTTAGATAGTAGCTTTATTAGTACTAGTAAATAGCTATACGCGTTAATATTAATAATAGTTTTTAATATAAGAATATTATATTATAAAATAAAAGTAATAGTAGCGTACCTTTTTTAATTAGCTTAGCTTAAATAGGATCTAGGTAAATTGCCTATATATAGTACCTCTAATACTAAGCTAACTAGGTACGCCTAAAGTTATTACTTCTAGAGCTAAGCTTATAATCTAGATTAGAAGCGCTTCTTAAATAGTATAGCCTATAGTTATAAGTACTACTATAGCCTTACTACTTATATTAGTCTTAAGAATTAATAATATCGAACTTTAGTATAATAATATACTTTTTAAAGAGAGTAAAGCGCTAGTTAAACTAGTATATAATAATATATAAGTTATCTTAAATAAAGTCCTATACTAGACGAGTATAATAAGAGGTTATAGCTAGCTTCTACTCTTTAAAAGCTAGTATAAAGTAAAGAAGGTTATACTAATAATAGTTAGTAGCTAAATATATAATAAATAAATAAGGAGAATATAATTAATAAACTTATTATATTTTAGTAAGTATTAGTCTAGGTATTAGGCTAAGTAGTCTTATTATAGCCTTAAAGTTACTTTTTTACTTAATCTAATATAACTAGGTACTGCGAACTTTAGCTAAATAGTAAATAAGTATATTAATTAAAAACATACTACCGTCTAGCTTATTAAAAGCGTTATAGATATTATCTATAATAATAGAGTCTTTATTAGATATATAGTTTATAAAGAAACTAGTAGTATTTATTATCTACTTACGTAAAAGTATATTAAATACAGTAAATTAAAACTAAAAGTATTAAGTAAATTAACTATTCTTATAGGCTATTATATAATAGATATACGTTAAATAATTAACTTTACGCTAATAGAGTATTATAAAGTTAGCTTTACCTATAGGGTAAAGTATAGAAAAGATAAGACTAAGTAGTACTTCTTTTAAATTAAATTTAGTAATAAGTATATACTAAATAGATCCTATAGTTAAATAAATACGCTCTTACTAACTATAGATCTATTTACGTAGAGCTTTAAATTTACTAGTATTAGGTATAAGATCTAGAATAGTAGATATATTAAGTAGTAGGTCTTCCTCTAAGTTAAATAAAAAGCTACTAGAATTAGTTTTACTAGATTTAAAACTACTATATTCTATATCTAGTTAATTAGTATTACTCTACTATATACTTTTAGTAGTATTAGTCTAGGTATTAGTTAGCGTATTAGGCGTCTATAGAAAAGATAAACTTAAAAGTATAAAAGATAGTTCTACCTAAGTATTAGGGCTAGTACTAAGTCTAACTATAGACTTATCTTAATTAATCTAAACTAAATACTTATATACTAATCTATTTATAGAGAGCTATATAGTAGTATCTATATTAATAGTAATATTAGAATAACTAAGGTAATTATCTTTAAGGAAAGTAAGCTACGTAATAATAACTATATATTAAACCTTAAAATCCTACTTAAATTATTACTTAATCTAGTTTTAATCCTCCTTATTAGATCTAGGTAGCTGTAGAATAATAATATTAAGTTAAGATAGTAGAAGAAAAAGCTAAGAAAACATATAACTAACGTTTATAGTAAAATAATAAATATAGTCTTTATATTTCTATTATAACCTATAGTATTAGCGAATTTCTATAAGAATATAGATCTAAGTAATAAGTATCTCTTTAATATCTATAAGCTAAGGTAGTACTAAAGGTATTATACTAGGATCTATATTATTCTATATTCTATAAAGAGGTATTTAATTAGGGTCTAGAGAATACTTTATTTAATTATTCTAGTAGCTATTATACTTCTTATAGTAGGTATTAAGCCTAAACTAATAATAGCTATAGATCTTATAACTTTCTATCTCTTCTTTATTAAGAGCCTTATAAAATTAACTAATTAGGTACCTATCCTTATTTAAAATTACTAGATTATTAAAGTAATCTACCTTATTAAATCGAATTAGAGGAGGTTAAAGAGGTAGTATATAAGTAAATAATTTAGTAGCCTCTAAATTACTAATATTTAGAGAGAAAGTATTATTAGTACTAATAGTTTCTAAAGCGTAGTTAGTAGTAAGACTAATACCTAGGCTAATACTAGTACTAAATATATCCTCTAGTTTAACTTAGCTAGAGCTAAAACCCTAGGAGCTTAGCTAGGAAGTAAAAAGTATACTAGGAAAACTTAAAGCTAGTAGAGTAAGCGTTAGTATTACTACCTTTTATAGAAGATAAGAGATTAAGCTTAGGTCTATAATCTTTTTACCTAAAGAAAGCTATAGTAAAAGTTACTATTTTACTAGTAGTAAATCTATATTACTTTTTAACTAAGAGTATAGGTATTTTTATAGAATATAATTATAAATAGCTTTATAATAGGTAGAATAACGTTATTTCTAGTATCTATTCTTAAATATATCTATATTTACGTTTAGTAGACTTATATAAAGTATATAGCTAGGTAGACTAAGTATACGTAATAATATTCTATAGTATAATATAATTAAGGTATTAGTTATAGTATTAGGCCGAATATTTAATATACCTAAATAGACTTTACTAAGTAATACAAAGCGAGTTAAAGAGAGTAGCTAGTATTTACGTAGTAATATTATTAGGTATAGCTTATAGCTAGTATTAGCGTAGTAGTATAATTAGGTATAGTATATAGCTAGTATTAGCGTAGTAGCGTAATTAGGTATAGCTATATAGTAGTATAAAAATAATTAGCTCTTATTAATTTATTTATTTTTATCTAAAAGAGGAAATTTCCTCTAACCTATCTTAGTAACTAATAGGGATTGTTAAAATTAGTAAGCTAGATTCTAATAGCTATACTTATTATAAGCTCGTTACTCTATAATTAATATAGGCTATATAGAATATATTTAGGTATATATTTAATACTTTATTAATTATAAACTAAAAAGTTACTAGTATATTAGTTAATTTAAATAGTATAACTTAGTATTTATAGTTATAGACTAAACTAGGTCTTAAATATTATTTTTTATTTATATTCTTTTATAATTTAAATTTTATAGAATCTATTTCTAATATTAAATTTTATAAACTATTTAGCTCTTTAAAGAGTTTATTTATAAGTTCTATAATAAGTAGTAATAAATATTAATTCTTTTATATAATATTATTTAGTTATTAATAGTTAATATATAGTAATAGTTTTCTACTTTTCTTTAGTATAAATAGTATTAAAGATACTATTAGGCTCTTACTATATTATATATACTTTTTTTTAAGATTTATTTTAATATATTCTCTTACTACTTTATTTTATTCTCTACTTAGTAGATATATATATTTTAGTATAAGCTAAGTACTTTTCTCTAGCTCTATTTAATAGTCTATATTCTAATATTCTAGTAAGTTATTTTTTCTATATTTTTAAATAGTTTCTTAAACTTATTATATTTTTTTAGTATAGCCTTTTATTTTATTTTTTACTTATTTAAAGGCTAGATAAAATATATTTATATAACTCTAACTTTCTATAAATTCTTTATATAGATTTTCTTAATCTCTTATACTAAAATTTTACTAATTCTTTTACTTTAGGTTATATACTAGATTATTAGGCTTATTTATACTTTTTATACTTTTACTATAATAGCTATAGATACTTTTTACTTAAGTATTTTTACTTACTAATTAATAATTAGATTATACTTCTTTAGCTAATTATATCTAATTAATATTTCTATATTTTCTATATCTATAATTAGAATATATTAGTAGTTTTTTAGACTTCTAATTTATAGCTTAACTTTTTTAGTTTCTAAGTATATTATTTTATTACTATATAAAAATACTAAGTTATCTACTAGTATTACTACTATAGCTATTATATACTTTAGTAGAGTATATTATATTTTTTTACTATTCTTAGTAAGATAAGAATAATATTAGCTTTACTATTAATAAGTATTATTACCTAGTATCTATTTATTTAAACTTTTTTTTATAATATAGTTAATCTAGTAGTTATAAAAGTTATAATTCTTTAAATACTTAATAAGCTTTTTTCTTAAGTTAAATTAGTTTTTTACTTTATAGAAGTTATAATTTCTTTTTTAGTCTAATATTATTTTAGTATATATTTATTTTAGACTTTTAAGAATTATATTTATAGCTTTAAAGATTTTAATTATTTTATTTTTTACTAAATTCTTATAAGTTCTTTTCTAAATTATCTAGAAGTTTTTTAGTTAGCTTAAAAAACTTATTAACTATATTTATATTACCTTTATCTAATACTTACTAGAGTATAAATAGATTACTTTCTACTTTATAAAGTTTATTTCTATTCTATTAGTTAGCTTTATTCTAGTATTATATCTATTTTTTTTTCTAGTTCTTTATAGCTTATAATATTTTTCTTATTTCTTCTATTAATTCTTTAACTTAGTATTTTATATAGAAAAGAATAGTATACTATATTTTATATATATTTTTATATTTTTCTTAAGCTTTATAGTCTACTAAGTATTTACTTTTTACCTAATAGTATAGATAATAGTTTTTTTTATAGTTTTTTTCTTTTAGAGCTATATATTTCTTATCTAAGTAGTTATATAAATATTCTATTACTATATACTAATACTAATAGATATAGTAAAGTCTCTAGAGCTATATTTTTATAATATACTTTATTTTCTAGTACTTATAATACCTATCTAAACTAGAGATCTATTAGAAGTACTTTAAAACTATTTTAGTATATAACTATTTTTTCTATATATAGCTACTATCTTATATATTCTTTTCTCTCTAAAAATTTATATACTAATTTAATCTAACTTTTTACTTTTTATCTAATTACTTTTCTACTACTAAGTACTTTTATAGTACTTTTTATATCTATTATTATAGTAATAGTATAGAGAGGTAATATAAAAAAAACGTAATCTTTTTTTTAGCTTTTTTTAAAGGTTTATATCTCTATAACTAATAAAGCTATAAATATAAGAAATATATTGTTAGAAAGAGAATCTTTAGCTCTTTTAATCTAAAAGATTAGTAAGAGCTTAGTAAGCCTATATAGAGAGTAATGTATTAAGATATTAGGCTTATTTTTTTTCTCTAACTTTAGTTAGCTATAACTTTTTTTTTAAAGTATCTTTTTTTTTATTTTTATATATAGTATTATATAGTACTAGATTTCTATATAATAAAAATTTAAAAGTAAGTTTACTAGTAAAATTAATATATATAATAAATAGTAAAAAATAAGACTTTTTAAATATAATTATATTATAACTAAGTTATTAGTACTTAGTATACTAGCTCTTAGCTTTAATAACTACCTTATACCGCTTACGTATAGATAATATATAATTATCTATAATACTTTATAGTATATTATTTTATTCTTTTATTATAGCTCTTTATTACAAACTTATAGATATAGGGAAAGTACTATCTTATACGTACCCTAAAGCCCCGCGCTATAAGTACGTACTTACCTTCTCTACCTAGCTACTAGTATACTAAGGGTTACGTAACTTATTATATAGTCTTATAAAAACTATAGAGACTATAGGTACTATAATATACTAGGAATACAAGATAGATAAGACTTATAGAATAGATAAGAACTCTTATATATATAGTTTAAGTAGATATATAGTACCTACTTATATTTAACCTATATTATAGACGTATAATTAGAATATTCCTTTTATTCTACTTATATATTTATTAATTTATATAGACTTATATTCCTAATACTAATATAACTATTATTCTACTTACGTAATAATAACTCTTCTTTCCTTTACTATTTCTAGCTTAAGAACTAACCTAATTATAGACTAGCTACCTATAGTTATTATATTTTAAATACTTCTAACTATAAATAACTTTAAAGGTATTACTTTAATTATTAACCCTAAGAATAAGGCTAAATAGCTAGATCTCTATAATAGTAAGTAAGAAGATCTAAATTACTAGCTCTTATAACTCGACCTATATTTCTATACCTTAGGTAGAGAATAGATAGGTAAGGAAAAGATAATCTTTATAGCTACCTACTTTAGGAGAATAGTAGCTAACTAGATCGAACTATACCTATCTACGTACTTTAATAATAAAAACGTAGAAGGAGATAAAGTTAATAAACTTATTAAAGATTATAATAACTTTTATATTAGTATTAAATAACTCTTTAGTACTACTAATTAAGTTATAATTACTAAAAGAGCTATCTAGAACTTACGTAAATATAATCTATAGCTAAATATACTACTAAATTCTAGTACTACGCTTACTAGATTAAATAGAATAATGTACTTCTTATAGCTATATATAAATTGTAAGGGTCGCTAGCTATAGTACCTATTAGTAGACTTACCTAGGTGCGCAGTAATTGCAGTTAGAGTACAACGTAAATAGATGCAGGTATTAGGTTAACTGTTAATAGGACAAAGTATAATAATAATTCTAAATTACAGATATTAAGAGTGTATTACTCTAGGTTAAAGATTAAGATTAACGATACTATCCTAATAATGCGCATTATATTAACTATATACCTTATAACTTAGTATTATACTTAGTATAAAGTTATAACTTAGCAATTTGTATTTTACTAAGTACTAAGTTTAGTAACTTAGTAATTTGTACTTCGCTAAGTACTAAGTTGTTACGTATCCAAGTTATACTCTACGTTACTATCCTATACAAGCCCCTTAGACTCGTAGCCTATTAGTATATTACCTCTTAGTAACTTAGGTTCTACTAGTTTAAATCTACGTATAGGGTTATAACCTATAATACTATCTCCCTCTCTATATTCTTTAGAGCTAGTATTATTCTACCCTAATACTAAGTTATTAGCTTGTCTAATCTATATAATTTCTTCTAGCGTAATCCTTATACCTTCTTGTTCTACTATTAACAAACTTACGTTAGTTACTTACGTTTATTAGAATAGTATAGAATTTATACCTTATCCTCGTTATTTATCTAAAGGTATTTGCTGCGTTGTATCCTAAAAGGATAGTAAGGCGTATATAGTATATATTAATACTAACGTATAGTATTATTATTCTAATCCTAGGGTATCTATAGCTAAGTATATATATTTAATTATAATTGTCGTATCTAAACTTATATTTTCTAGGGCGAGCTATTAACTAAGCTTAAGATAAATTATCTACTTAGATTACTATTACTAAAAGGGCTTAGTAGGAGCTACTTAATAAGGTAGTAGAGAACTAGGCCCTCCTTGCGTACCTTTATAAGTTAAAGGACTATAATAATAAATAGTCCTCTACTTAATCTTATATACTTAAGGCTAAGTTAGATATTCTAGAAGCTAAGGAGGCACGTTTGTCCTCTCCTTAGGGATCTCTTCCTATTACTAGTACAACCTCTTCTAACGTCTCCCTATCTATTCTATATAGTATTTATCCTCTAAAGGACTTTAATAGGTTTCTTAGTTTACTATAAAGTAAGTTACCTAATTTTAACTTTAGAAGTCCTTTAGTAACTTAGAGTAGTTAAGGTTTTCCTCTAGTTCCTATATATACTCCTATAGTTTTCTGTCTTTGTCTACTCTTAACTACTTAATTAGGTAGTAGTTTTTTCTATTTTAGAGTTAGTATCTTATAATCTCTTAGGCTTTATATTCTTCTTATTCTCTATATATATTAGCTTTGTAGACTATTAGTTTAGTGTTCTGTAGTACCTTTTCTAGTAGTAAAACGTAGAATATAGGGTATATCTTTATTCTTTTAGGTAGTTTTAATCTATATATAACTAGTATTACCTATTTCTTAATTTTATATAGTCTAATCTTTATATAGTCTAATTTTAAACTTAGTCTTTTAGTTTTAATATTCTTTCTTTATAACTATACTTTTTCTCCCTCTCTAAATTAGGGTCCTTCCTTGTATTTTTAATTATAGTATCTTACTATCTATTTGCTTAGGAATTTAGTATCTTCTTTTAGTTATTTATATATATCCTTAATTCTATCTATAATCTTTTGTCCTTATAGGTTCTATAATCTTATATCCCTTAGTATCTAATATATAGTTAGTTTAAATCTATAATTTATAAAGAATAGTATTATTCTTATTACTACGTTCTTTAAGCTATTATAGGCTAATTGTACTATTAGTAGTAGTACTACCTAATTGTTTTAGTTGTAATTAAGGTAGTATCTTAAATATTATTTAACTATTTAGTTTATCTATTCTAATTATCTATCTATCTATAGGTAGTATCCTATAGACATACTATATTTAATTCCTAGTAAGGATATTATTGTATTCTATATACTAGATATAAATCTAACGTCTCTATTAGTAATAATCTTGTCTAGTACTCTATATTATTCTATAACTAAGTCTATAACCTAATATATAGCTTTCTTTACGCTACTCTTTTCTTTATATAGTTAGAAGTACGTATACTTTATTAGTTTGTTAACTATTATTAGAATACTATTATATTTAATTCCTAAGATTAGGTCTCTTAACTTTAGTAGTCCTGTAATAAAATCTATTGTAATAACTCCTTATAGTTGTTTTAGTATTTCTACTAGTTATAGTATCTTATATAGTATATATCTATTGTATTTGTTTCTTTAATATTCTATATAGTTTCTTAGTACCTATATTACTACTTATCTTACCTTAGGTATATAGTAGTCTCTTAATAGTCTTTCTAAGGTTTTCTCTATTCCCTAGTAGCTATATACTAGTAATTGTTTTATAAATTCTTGTTATATTTTAGCTAGTATATAGATTTGTCTGTATTCTATTTAGAATCTATTTTCTATTTCTTAGGTACTTAGATCCTTCTTAGTTTCTTCTTTAATCTACTAGTCCTATTTATTTCCTATTATTTCTAGGTTTATAGCTACTTTAGGTTTATTTATTTCTAAGTATCCTTCTTTATTTTTAACTAGTATAGTTCCTTTAGCTTTAACTTCTTTTTATAGGTCTAGTCTTCTACTTAGTATATTTATAAATATATTTTCTAATCCCTTTGTATAGATTATATTAAAGTTAAACGTTATAAGGTATTCTTACTATCTAGTATATTATTGCGTTAGGTCTTTATTTGTTGTAAATCCTGTTAGGTTCTTGTAATTAGTATAGATTCGTATCTTGTATTTAGCTCCTTATAGATATACCCTCTATTGTTTAAGTACTTTGTATATTACTAGTATCTCCTTATTATAAATAGGGTAATTTATCTCTACTTCTATTATTTGTTTTAAGAAGTATTCTACTAGGTACCTATTTCCTATAGCTAGGTCTTCTTGTTATAAGGCTATACTATATACTGAATTTAAGGCGTCTATATTAACTATTAGTAGTAGTTCTAGGTTAAATATTCTTAGGACTAGGTCCTCTCTAAATTTCTCTTTAATAGTGTTAAATACCTTCTCGTATTCTTCTATCTACTTAAAGGGTATATTTTTCTTTATTAGTCTTATTAGTAGTTTTATAAGTTCTAACTATCTTATTATAAACTTTTAGTAGAAGTTTATAAGTCCTTAAAATTATTAGATCTCTATAACATTCTTTAGTATTAGCTATCTAACTATAGCGTCTATTTTTGCTAGGTTAATCCTTAGTTATCCTAGTTTAATAATAAATCCTAAGAAATTAGTTTTCTTTGTATAGAATTTATATTTCCTTATCTTAAGAAATATCTAGTTTTCTACTAAGAGTTCTAGTATCTTATATACGTATTTTACGTAATCTTCTTTATTCTTAGAGAATATTAGGATATTATCTAGGTATATAAATACAAAGACGTCTAGGTATTCTTGTAATATTATATTAATCCTTTCTTAGAATACAGCTAGTATATTTATTAATCTAAAGGGTATAACTTGGTATTTATACAATCTATATTATATTCTAAATACTATTTTCTATTTATAGCCTTTTACTATTCTAATTTAGTAGTAGGCGTTCTATATATTAAGTTTTGTAAAGATCTTAGCTTTACTTATCTTGTCCTATATCTTATCTATATAGGGTAAGAGGTATTAGTTTTTATTTGTTATTGCGTTAGTTCTTCTAAAATCTACGTAAAATCTTTTTTCCTTTATTCTCTTCTTATCTATAAAGAGGGTTCTATATACTACTAATAAGCTTAATTGTTGTATCTATTTATTTTAGAGTACTATTTCAATATACTCCTTTTTAATTTTTGCTTTATCTTCTATTTTTTAGTAGACTAGGCCCTATCTAGTAGTTTTACCTTCTTCTAGTTCTATCTTAAGGTCCTATAGTTTATATATTAGTTAATAGTTTTCTAGTTCTATTAGGAGTTCTTCCTACTTCTTATATTTCTCTAGGAACTTTCCTATATATCTTTCTATACTTACTTGTAACGTGTCTTGTTTATATATAATTTCTCCTGTTTTCTAATTAATTTAGGGATTTACTATTTCTAGCTATAGTATTCCTAGTATTATATCCTAGTATTTATTAAGTTAAGTTACGTCTATAATTAGGTTTTAGATCTCTAGATCCTATACTTCTAGTATTAAAGGTTTAGTCTTAGTACTAACTAGTTCTTAGAATAGTAGTCCTTCTATTATACTTAATTATTGTAGGTATTTCTTTAGTACTTGTTATATACCTTGTTATTCTACAAACTTCTTTTATATAAAGTTTTAGGTAGCTCTACTATCTACTATAATTTAGATTTTCTTTCCTTAGTAATAACCCTCTATAGTTATATATAGTCTCTTTGTTCCTTAGAGTATCTCCTTTTTAGGCTAGTACTTTGTTTTAATTTTTTCTCCTACGTACTTTAGGTATTTGTTTTATATATATTTGTACTAAGGCTTTCTTTGTACGTATTCTATAGGTAATTTGTATCCTAGTTCTAATACTAGATATCTTTTTCTAGTTTTTACTAGTTACTATCTATAGACTTCTTCCCTTTTAATAACCTTTATAAGGTTTTAGTTATTACTTCTTTTTAGCTATACTCTATTTATATCCTTAGGTTTCTTATATATTTAGTAGCCTACCTCTATATAGGATACCTAAGCAATCTTATAGTATATAGGGTAGCTTGATTATACTCTTACGTTGTCCCTTTCTCTATACTTGTCCTTTCTTAGCCTATCTTGTACTAGGATATAGTACTTTACTAGTTTGTTTTATATATAGGCGTTTTCTAGCTATTTTATTTTCTTTACTAATTAGGTCTATTCTTCTTATATAGGTATGTCTCCTATAGCTACTATATTTATCTCTATCTAGCGTTTAAAGGACGTAATCTTTATTTCTTTTAGGAAGCGTAACTTCTATTTATTGTATACTTCCTCTATTCCTAATATTAGTCTTTATCTTAGTAGGAATTTCTTGTCCTATACTAGTTTTTCTAACTTAGAGTTTTCTTAGCTCTCTATACTAGAATCCTCCTAATTTCCTATACTAGAGCTCTCTCCCTCTAAAGTATCCTCTTAATCTTCTTTTGTTGTTTATAATAAGGTTAGAAGTTCTACTCTATAGGTTATTACCTCTAATCCCTTGTTCTATTCTTTATAAGTTTCTTCTACCTATTTCTAGACTTATTCCTTTATTACTACTATTCTATCTTATTTCCCTTATAGAAACTATCTTACTCCTTGTTTTATATAGATATATATTAGGTATATATCTTTGTAGTAGAATATCTAGTATAACCCTTAGTAGTTTTCTTAGCTAGCTACTACTTTCTCTTATAGTTCTTCTATATATTCTTTAGAGTTCTTTCTTATTTTATTTATTTTTAACTATATCTCTTTCTTCTTCTTACTTTAGTAATCTTTTGCAAAGTATCCTTTCTTTCTATAGTTATAATAGGTAAGGTCCTTCTTACCTTCTTTCTTCTTACTTCTATAATCTTTTGCGTAGTACCCTTTCTTATTATAGTTGTAGTACTTAAAGTCTTTCTTTTTACCTTCTTTATTAGCGTCTAGGATTATTAGATCTCTATAGTCTTAGGTATTTCTTGTTTCTCTTTATTAGTTCTTTTTCTATTCTTAGAGTTTGTTGTTAATTTAGATTGCTTGTACCTTTATAGCCTTAAGTATCTATACTCTTTCTATTTAAATTATCTTATATTGTATTTTGCTTTTTAGTCCCTCTTTAAACCTTGCTATTAGGGCTAGTTCGCCCTATTCTATATTTATAGACAGTTATTTAAATATAGATATATACTCTAGTACTCCTTTTGTTTATTTTAGGCCTATAAGTTTTTCTTTAGCCTATCTTATAACGTTAGTATCTCTAAATACTACTTTAAGTCTTTTAATAAATTGTTTGTAGTTGCTAAATATTATTACTATTATTTCTTTTTGCTATTTAGGTATATTAAGCCTATAGTCTAACTAATATAGGTTGAACTACTTTATTACTTTGTCTTTAAGGTATATTCCTATGTATACAACTTTCTTTTCTTCTATATCAAAGTATTCTACCTATACGTCTAGGTGTAGCATTACTACTACTAGGAAGGGTTGTAAGTTCTTCCTTTCTCTATTAAATTTCTTAAGTTCTAGTATTTTAGGTAGCTTTTTTATTGCACTTGTTCCTAGGCAGCCTGTAATACCTTTAATTCTTTCCTAATCTTTAGCTATAGCCCTTACCTAGGTTTTATTCTAGTTAATATAGCTCTTTAGTTCGTTATTTTATTTAAGAAGTTTTTTAATTACTATCTTTATTTATTTTCTATCTTTATAGAGACCTCTTAGGATTTCCCTAATATTTTTAAAGTCTATATTGTCTAACTTGTACGTCTTAAGGGGTCTTTTTCCTATAGATATAGCTATTATTATTGCGTAGCTTAGACCGTGCGCAGCTTATACTTTGCTCTCTAAAGCAATAATTGTTAAAGTATAAGGGTTACTAGCTATAGTACCTATTAGTAGACTTACTTAGGTGCGTAGTAATTACAGTTAGAGTACAACGTAAATAGATGTAGGTGTTAGGTTAACTATTAATAAGACAAAGTACAATAATAATTCTAAATTATAGATATTAAGAGTGTATTACTTTAGGTTAAAGATTAGGATTAACAATACTATCCTAATAATACGCATTATATTAACTATATACCTTATAACTTAGTGTTATACTTAGTATAAAGTTATAACTTAGTAATTCGTGTTTTACTAAGTGCTAAGTTTAGTAACTTAGTAATTTGCACTTTGCTAAGTGCTAAGTTGTTATGTATCTAAGTTATACTCTACGTTACTATCCTATACAAGCCCCTTAGACTCGTAGCCTGTTAGTATATTACCTCTTAGTAACTTAGGTTCTACTGGTTTAAATCTACGTGTAGGGTCGTAACCTATAATATAAATAAAGACTTAAACTAAAAGTCTATAAAGAACTCTTATATAGTAGAGTAGTTATTAGATCTATATAAAGCCTATATAAAGAAATAATTAAGCTTAATACTAACTAGTATAACTTATAATAAGAACTATAACGTAAAACCTTAAAAGTAAGTTATAGTAGAATACGTATACTATAGTTTAAGTAACTAGTACTCTATTAGAAGTAAGTAAAAGACTTATATAGCTACTAGCTAATAGACGGCGTATAATTTAATAATATAGAAAAGGATAAAGAAAAGGAACCTAGCTTTTATAAGCTACTTTATAGACGTAACTCTAGTATACTTAGATAATAAAAATAGTAGCCTTATAGTATAGAGACGTAAAAGTATTTTATATATAGTAAACTAGGCTATATAGTAAGGAACTACTACTTAAAAAATAAAGTTATTAAGAATTTTAATATAATAAATATTAAAAGGTATAATAAGAGTAATAAAGAATAGTAAGTTATAGACTACTTAACTATATTAATACTATAACTACTAGAGTCTAAAGAATAGAATAGTAAAAATAACTTACTAGACTTATAACTCTATAAAGACCTAAAACTAGAGTTAGAAAATAAAGATTAGTAAGAATTATTCTATAGGTAACTAACTTTTTATCTAAAAGTATAATACCCTAAGCTACCTAAGAACTAGTAGATAGATAAAGAACTAGAATAACTATAAAATATAGAAGAAGTATAGAACTACCTTAAGCTAGAGGAAAATAATAATAAAGTTATATAAGCTAATATAACCTATTATAACTACCTAACTATATTTTAATATAAAGATAAGATAGGAGAATAACTATACGATATAGTATAATACCTAAAGAGGAACTAAGTTATTACCTAAGAAGACTAAGAATAGGCTAATAACTACTACTAATATAGAACTAAGATAATATTCGTAAATAAACTTAATAAGTACGTACCTAACTATTATCTTAACTACTATAATCTTAAATATACTACGCTATACTAGACTAGTTACTTCTATAATATATATACTATATATTAGAATATTAAGAATATAAAGAGTAGATTTCTTTTTAGTAATACTTAATACTACTAAGAGTAGTTTAACTATCTAATTAACTAATATAATTAATACCTATAAGATAAATAAATACGCTAGTATTTCCTAACTGTAACTAACGCTTAAAATATAGCTATAAATATAGTTGTTAATAGGTAATATACCTAGTTCGAATAGTAAACCTACCTAAATATAGACTATATAGAATATTAGTAGTAAAAATACTATAATAGATTCTACTAACTAATAGAAGAGCTTACGAAAGACGTAGTCGTAACGCTAGTACTAAGAGAAGAGTACTAAATAGCTACTATTATAGAATAATAAAGATAAGTAATATAATACTATATACTACTAGAAGTATAATAGTTTTTTTTTAGCTTACCCTTAGATAAGAAAACGCCTTTAGAGAGCTAAATACTATAAACGGTATAAACTTAATTAAGCTACTAGTATAGCTTAAAAGAAAGTAGATAAAAGCTATAATAGACTTAGGAGCGTAAGAAAACTATATATTATAATACGTAGTAGCCTAAGTAGGTCTTAAGCTTATAAGAAAAAAATATCTTTATATACTCTACGTAGTAATAGGACGCTAAATACTAAGTAGCCTTATAATAGTATATAAGCTTATAGAAACACTTAGGATCTATAAATACTAAGAAAGGTTACGCTTAGACGTACTAGAGGCTACTAGTTATAACGTTATACTAAGCTTACTTTAGTTAAAGAAGTATAGCCTAGAGATTAACTAAAGTACTTTAAGAATAAGTTTTATATACTATAGATATATACTATAAGTACCTACGTACTAATAGAGTTTAATAGTAGATAAAAGAGTAATAAATAATATTATCTTATAACTAGAAGTAAAAAAATATAAATTAACTTAGTAGACGCTAGATTAATAAGATTAAGTTAACTAGCGTAAGAATAGGAATACTAGTATACTCCCTAGCGTACTAATAGAATATTACTAGTAGAAATACTTATTTAAAGAATAAGAAGATACTATAAACCTACTATAATATTAACCCTAGGACTATATAATTATTCTAAAAGAAAGAAAAATACTACTCTTTAGACTACTATATATAAAAACTAGAAAAGAACTCAAGTAAAAATAAGACTTTATCTATACTAACTTAGAAAAAAGCTATATTAGAGAATTAGAATTATTAGTAGTAAGCTTTTTTATATTTATTATAAAGAAAGATAGAATACCTAGACTATACATTAACTATAGAAAACTTAACGATATTACTATTAAAAATAGATACTTACTACTAAACGCGATAGAACTATATAATAGGTTAGTAAGAGTAACTATTTTTATAAAGCTAGACCTTAGAGATAGATACTACTTTATTAGAATTAAAGAAAGTAACAAGTAAAAGATAGTATTCTAAATAAGATATAGACTATATAAATACCTTATAATACTTTTTAAACTTATAAATATACTAGCTACCTTTTAAGTATTTATTAATAATATACTAAGAGACTACTTAGATATCTTTATAATTATATACTTAGACGATATTCTAATCTACTCTAATAATAAAAAAGAATACGTCTAATATATATAATAAATCTTATAAGTACTTAAAAAGGTATAACTTTAACTTAAATTAAAGAAATATAAGTTCTATAAGACTTAATTAGAATTTTTAGGACTTATTATTAAAGTTAGAAGACTTAAAGTAAACCTAGAAAAAATTAAAGTAGTAAAAACTTAGTAACTACCTAGAATAGTAAAGTAAGTTAGAGAGATACTTAGCTTTAGTAGATTTAATAGAATCTTTATTAAAGACTACATAAAAATTATAAAACTACTTATAGACTTTATAAGAAAAAATAAACTATTTCTATAAATAAAGGAATAATAATAAGTATTTAAGAAACTATAAGAAGCCTATATATTACTACTAGTACTTATATTATTTAGAGATAATAAACTATTATAAATTAAAATAGATATAAGTAACCTAGCTCTAAGAGTATATACAAAGTAAGAAAGAGAAGAATACTAGTACTCTATTATATACTTTTTATATAAACTTAAGAGACTAGAAATACGCTATAAGATATATAATAAAGAACTATTTATAATTGTTAAATTACTTAAGTATTAGAAGATCTATATACTTAGCTACTTAAATCTTATAATCTTTATAGACTATAGAAACTTCTTAAAGTTTACTATAATAAAGAAACTTATACTAAGATAAAGGAGATAGTTAGAAGTACTAGAGTAATTTAAGTTTAGAATTATCTATATACCTAAGAAAGATAATAGATAAGTAGACGCCCTTAGTAGAAGAAGCGACCTAGTAAAAGAAAAAGAAAAAACCTATATAATAATACTTATAAAAAATAAAGATAGATTGCTTAGACTTTTATAAGAACTAAATAATACGCTTATTATATAATAAGAAGTACCTAAAAAATAATAAGAAAAAGTTATTAAGTAATACTATAACAACCTAGTATATAAATACCTAGGAATTGTACGAACTATAGAACTTATATAATAAAACTATAACTTCTAAGGAATAAAAAATAAAGTTATAATATATATTAAGAAATATATAATATACTAGAAAAATAAATATAGTATATACGTACCTTATAGAGAAATGCAAGCTATATAAATACTAGATAAACTATAGATAGATATAGTAATAGATTTTATTATAAGACTATTAGTATCTAAAGATCTATATACTAATATTATATATAATGCTATACTAGTTATAATTAACTAATTTACTAAATACGCTAAATTTATACTATTTCGAAATAACTATATAGTAAAATAGCTAGGATTTATACTCCTAGACTAACTAGTTAGATACTATAGTATACTAAGATTAATTATTAGTAATAGAGATAAACTATTTACGTTAAATTATTAGATAATTCTAATAGTACTTATTAGAACGAAAAGGAAATTATTAATAGTATATTACTTATAAATAGATAGATAAATAGAAAGAATAAATAAAATAATAAAAATATATTTAAGAATGTATAGTAATATATTATAAAATAATTAGGTTATACTATTACCTATAGTATAATTAGTATATAATAATAAGGAATTAGAAGTAATAGGATATATACTATTCTATATAAACTATAGAAGATATCTATATCTCTTTAAAAGAATTCTACTAACGAAAATAAAAATAGAAGAAGTAATATAACTCGAAATAAAATTAAAGAATATATACTATAAAATAATACGAAAAATATAATAAAAATAATAATAAAGTATTATATATTAAAATTAAAAACAAAAAACAGTATCTTAGCTAAAGAAAGAGGATAAAGTATATCTACTTATAAAAAATCTCTATATAATACAACTAAGTAAAAGACTAGACTATATTAAAGTTAGACTATTTTTAGTTCTTAAATAAAAAAGACTAGTTAACTACTAACTCTAACTCTTACTAGATATAAAAATATACTTAGTATTCTATATATTATTACTAGAACTAGCTAACCTAGATATACTATTATAAGGAAACTTCTACTATTAATAAGACTAAGAAGATAAGTTTAAAGTAGAAATAATATTAAAATATAATAATAGTTAGTAATAAGACTTTTAAGACTCTAGGCTTTACTTTATAAAATAGAAAGACTACCTATACTCTAAAAATACTTAGGAACCTAAAACTAATCTAACAAACTATAAATAGAAGATAGAAGAATATTAGTAAAAAATATAGAGAAGAGGAAACTAACTGTTACTATAAACTACTAACACTAGAAGGATTCTATAATACTAACTAGTAAATTACCTTAGTACCTATAGGCGCTTTAGGATTAATAGAGGTAATCTCTAAATAGAGTTATTTAAGCTCTTCTAGCTACTCTAACTCTTTAGTAGTCTCTAAACTACTATTTACTAACTCTTATTCTTTATAGTATAATAACCTTCTTTATTTTTAAAGATACTAAAGCTTTTTATAAGATATATATATATAATATAATATAGCCTCTATAATCTTTTCTTCTATATAAAGAGAAGCTTTCTTAGCTTTCTTTTCCTTTTCTAACTACTCTAGCTTATAATTAATCTTTAAAAAGTTAAGTAATAGTATCTCTTTAGGATTATAACTTTTTAACTCTATATAAATATAGTTTACATACTTAGAACTTAGGGAGCTAAGCTTATAAGGTAACTTATAATAAATATACTACTTATAGGAAACTATAGTAATAACGTAGTTAAGTTTAAGACAATTAGTAAGAATATTATAATAGTAAGTAGATCTAGAAGCTATAGATTAGATTATAAAGATATAACTTAAGAGAAGAAAGCTAATATTACGAATTTATAGATATAGAAAAAGTACTATCTTATACGTACTCTAAAGCTCTATACTATAAGCGCGTATTTACTTTTTTTACCTAGCTACTAGTATACTAAGAGTTACGTAACTTGTTACGTAGTTCTATAGAAACTATAGAGACTATAAGTACTATAATATACTAGAAATATAAAATAGATAGAACTTATAAGATAGATAGAAACCTTTATATATATAGTTTAAGTAGATATATAGTACCTACTTATATTTAACCTATATTATAGACGTGTAATTAGAATATTCCCTTTATTCTACTTATATACTTATTAATTTATATAGACTTGTATTCCTAATACTAACGTAACTATTATTCTACTTACGTAATAATAACTCTTTCTTCTTTTACTACTCCTAGCTTAAGAACTAACCTAATTATAGACTAGCTACTTATAGTTATTATACTCTTTTAAAAGCTTCTATACTTTCTAGGCTAGTTTCTTTACTTAAATTTTTTCTTTTTCTTTTATTTAGTCTATCTTTAAGTATAGACTATATATTTTCGATAGGATTTAAATTAGGGCTATAAGTAGAGTAAAGAAAAAAAAAAAAATTTTTTTTTTAAACTATTCTTCTATATTTTTAGCTTAGTAGATTTTTAAGTTATCTTACTAAAATTTCTATCTTAGATAGAGAAAAATTAGTACTTTTTTTTAATTTAATTAGATTTTAAATATATTAGTTAGTTAAAAAGTTATATAATAAAATATAATAAAAATAAATATATAGTTACTTACCTTTTTTATAAGAGGTTTTACTATAGGTACTAAAACCTTTCTTATATATTTACTACTAGTATTACTACTAGGATTTATAGAGTCTTTAATAAAGACTAATTTACTTCTTCTACTAATCTAAATAGCTTTCTAAACTTAGATAGAAATATCTCTACCTATTATTTAATTAATATAATAGATATAAAAAAACTAAAATAATAGTAAAAAACTAGACTATTTATAGTATAATTTAGAAAAAAAAAATTTAGAAAAAACTTACTAGTAGTAGTAGTAGAAGCTATTTATTTATTACCTCTTAGATTTCTTCTTATCTAATAGGATTCGGCCCTAGCTCTATACTTTCTCTCTATTACTAACTTATCTAAGAATATAATCTTTCTAAAATCTATATTTTTTAGATTTTTTTCTTACTCTTTAGTATATAATAACCTTTTTCTAGCTTTTTCTTTATTTAAATAAGGTTTTTTAGAACTTTTTTTTAAATTATATTCTTTTTTTTTTAAAAACCTTTATAATATTCTTTTATTAATAGGAAGGTTATTTTCTATTAATATTCTTTTATTAACTTTTTTAAGACTTCTAGTTAAGTCTCTATTAATAATTCTTTTATCTCTTTTAGATAGTTTTTTTATTCTTTCTTTACTAACTCTTTTTAGTTTAAATTCTTTATTTTTTCTTTTTATTTAAGAAATAGTGTTATAAATACTACGTTTAGTTTTATTTAAAGTAGTAGAAATAGTAGAAATAGAGGTATTAGCTTCTAGTAGAAAAGAGACTTAATTTTCGAATTTCAAGAGATTTGCTTCTATTTTAAAAGAATAAGGATCTAAGTTTCTAAATACTAAAAGATATTTAGATATACTAGTAGATTATTAGTATAATTACGTAATATAGCTTATATAAACTATAGTTAAAAAAACTTTTAAAGATAATTAAATAATAAGCTAAGTTATAGTAAATAAAAATTAGCTTATATAATTTCTTACTAAGCTTAAAGCTATTATATATATTTATTAAACTATAAATATACTAAATAAAAAGTTATTAAAAATAAAAAAATAGAATATTTTATTTTAGCTTACTAAGCTCTTACTAATGGTATAGCTTTATAGAGTAATTTTTTTAAATATTAGATATATAATTTTTATACTTATATCTTTTCTAGTTAATAAGTTATTAGTGTTTAAAAATTTTTTATTTTATATTCTAGTTTATAAAAATAGATTTTTTTAGTTAACTAGTACTCTAAACTATTTTATAAATAAATATATAAAAGTAGTTTACTATATATAGAAATAAAAAATTTTTATACTTTAAATAAAAAGTTCTATTAAACTAAAGTTAATAAAAAAAAAATAAGCCTAATATCTTAATATACTACTCTCTATATAAGCTTACTAAGCTCTTACTAATCTTTTAGATTAAAAGAGCTAAAGATTTTCTTTCTAATAATATATTTCTTATATTTATAGCTTTATTAGTTATAGAAATATAAACCTTTAAAAAAAGCTAAAATAAAAAATTATATTTTTTTTATATTATTCTTCTATACTATTTTTACTTTTAATACTATAATATTTATAAGTTATAGTAGTAAATATAATAGTACTTAACTTTATAATTTTTATCTTTTATTAGTATATAATATCTTAATATAGGTTTTTAAGCTACTTTTTTTTTCTTTTTATATTCTAGGTAGTTTTTTTTATTAGTATTTATACTACGCTTATTACTAGTAGTTTTTCTAATTACTAAAGTATTCTAGCTATAGTCTTTTTAGTTCTTATTACTTAATAGCTTTTTATACTATCTCTTTAGTACCTAGTCTATTAATATATAGTTTTTTTAGAGTAGTTTTATATAATATAGTTATTTAAACTATATATCTAATATTTTTTTTTACTTAGCTAACTAAGTACTTTTTTATCTATAATCTAGTATAGGTTAAATTATTATTAGTCTAATATTATACTTTCTATATTCTAGATAAGTTTTTATATTTTTTATTTATTTTTTTAGACTAGCTTTTAATTATTCTAATTTTAACCTTTTTAACCTTAGTAGTATTTAGTTTATTAGAGTAATTTTTCTAAAAGTATTTTTATTTTCTATAGACTAGATAGGCCTTATTATTATATTAGCGCTATCTTTTATTTTTTATTAATTTTTTTTTCTTCTCTACTTAAGCCTTTCTTATAAAGGGCTTACTTTATATTTTAGCTTATATATAGTTAATATCTATTAGTTTATATATTATAACTTTTATTTTTTATTTTATTTATAGAGTTTTTTTCTTTTATCTATACTTTTCTAGCCTTTACTTATATAGTTAGTTATAGATATATACTACTACTATAATAAAGTCTCTAAGTATATTTATTTTATCTATTCTTACTAACTTATTTTTAACCTTTTCTTTAAGCCTATTATAGTATATAAGCTATAGAGCTAAGTTACCTAAGTTTACTCTAGCCTTAAGTTATTTAAACTTACTTGTATACTTACTTACTACTTTAATTTATCTAAGTTACTAAATACGTTGCCTAGCTTATTATTCTTTATCTACTTTTTTAAATACTAGAGTAATTTTATTCTTAAAACTTCTAACGTCCTTAAGTACTTTTTATATATCGTCTTCGTATTTACTTAGCTCTTTATTACTATTAAAGTAGTCTATAATATATACCTAAATCTAATCGGCCGCTTTTCTTATTATATATATATTAACTACTAAAATTTTATTTTATTCTATAAGGAACGTATTACCATTATACCTATAGTATAGATCCTAATTTATAAGAAATAATTAAAGCTTTTCTAGGCTTCCGTCGAATTTATTAAGGATCGTAATCTATACCTTATTCTAGTTTACTCTATCGAGCCCTACCTATAGCTAATTAACCGCGTTTATAAGCTACTATACCTAGTTTTACTAGGCACTTATAGCTGCCTAAGCCTGCTAAAGGGCTTGTCCTTACTAGTCAATTTATTCAGCCTATTGCTTAATCTATATAGCTTGATTAGCTATTACTATAGCTTAGTTCGTAGCGGGCGCTGCTACCGCGCTAGTCGTAGGGTTTAGATTAACCATATTAACTTATTAGTCTCATACCTAGTCGGTAGTTAAAATATTATATGGGGTATACTTGCCTAGGTCCGGTCCGGGTAAGGTCTGAGTCCACATCGAGTAGGTTTCAGTATCACTACCGGTAGGGGAGCTAGGAGATGCGGAAAGGCTTGCCCAGACCCAGCCTCGCAATCCTAAATGGGGCCTTATATGAACGCTTGGGGCCCGAGGATCTGATCCTGACTTCAACTCTCTGAAGAACCATTGAATAATGCCACTCATTGAACCGGAAATCGGATCGTCTTAAATACCCCATTCTCCACTTAGATGAGACACTGCTTCCTCTCGAACCTCCTAAGTCTTCGCTCACAAACACAACTAGCACAGCAGCATACGCAGCTGTAACAGCAAATACATCGAATGGCAGAGGACATTCTGAGAACAAAGCAAGAGCGCTTTCTATCATGATTCTCCAACCCCTAGGCCTAAGAATACTAAATTAGCTACAGTCACACCTGTAATAATAAGCCAGATAATCCATGCTCCGGTAGATGTTGCCCAGTTGTTCACTAACGTTACAGTTTCACTTGCATCTTCCTCCAATTCCCCTGCCGACCGCTCATTACCATGGCTCAGTATGCCAACAGGCCCTGCAACTGACACATCGCCATCGTGGACCGTCACTTTCATGTACTTGCTCGTAGATGTGTACCATATTAGTGGGAAAGTGAGAAACATCAAAGATACTGACCGAGCAACATCACATCCAACCAAAGTAGCCGCAAGGCCAGACCGTCCTGCGATAGCAGCTATGATGACCCCCGGAATGATGGATATTGCCCTAGTCAGTAAGCGTCGCAAAAAGGGACTCACTCGCCAGTTCATAGCTCCTTCGCAAACCACTTGACCCGCCATAGTAGCCACAATGCCCGCACTAGTTCCGGAAAATAAGAGGCCAAGAGCGAAAATAGTTCCACTAGCATGGCTAATTGAGCGTACGAATATATCATATATCCCGTAAAGATCAGCGTCTCCCGCCTCTTCGGAGAGTGATGATGCTGCAATAATCAATATCGCGGAGTTGACAAAGACAGCAACCGCGAATAGGGTGATACAAAGCTCGGTAATTGAATATGCTAGGCAAGACTTGATAGCTGCGATGGAGGGCCGGTAGGTCGTTACAGAGAATCTCGAATCTGGGGCTGGAGTTTCGTGGTATCCCCCATTCTTGCGATCGAAATCGTGTATGCGAGCATGTACGAGGTTGGATCCAAGATATAGGGTGTGGGGCATTATAGTTCCACCAATAATGGCGCAGGACTGGTAAAGTCTTTTTAAGATCTATTGCATTAATAGAGGAGAGAAGCAGGGGTAGGGAGCCGAGTAATGAAAGAATACTTACCCCTGGGAAATAAATATATCTTTTGACGGGAGGAATCCATCAAATATTTCTCTGGCTGGCAATGAGATGTAGGATAGCTGTATACAGAAGCTAATAGATATCCCAAGGACAAAGACACTGACGAAGAGCTCAAAACAACGAAGTGCTCTAAGCGAGCCGTCTGGTCTGTAAAGAAGTAACATGAAAAGCGTATCAGCGGCTGATAAAACGCAGCCAGCAACCAATGGAATTCTAGGGATGAGGATATTCAATGCGATAGCCGTACTAACGACCTAAAATTCGTTAGCGGCTTTAAGTGATCTGAAATTGGTACACGGAACTCATCAAGCATCTAACTTACTTGTCCAGTATCAACGCAAATAATAGCTGCTTCAGCCACCAAATACAGACTTATATTGAGCCATGGTGGAAGATATGCTCGGTTCATCTGGGCTAGGTCCATCCCGGTAATGGAGCCTAGTTTGACTGACAATGCCTGCCATCCTGTCACCACTGATCATTCACCAATAGCTTCATGTGAAAGGTTCTTAAGGAAGGCGCTTACTTGCAGATATATAGCGAAGAGACTGGTCAAAAGAATCATGAACAAGAGCTTGAATTTGAAGCGAGCTCCTGAGCTAATGGCAGTTTGGAAGTTGTCTGGGTCGACATATGCTACACTGATAATCGCGCCTGGGCCGATGAACCGGACAAATTTTGCAACGACACTTTCGCACCGCAGGCCTGCCTTGATGCTGGTGCTGCAGATGTCCCATCGGCGGCTCTGTCTTTGTGGGCCTGTCTGGCTCCCTGGAAGGTCGTACACAACTCCTTCTACGCTTGGTATCTTGTCAAGGTCGAATTTGTCCATGTTTTGCTCTCCGCGGTTTTCATTGATGGCTGGAGTCGGAGGCGAGGAGTTTTGGGATGCGATGTTGTCGACCTGAACTATACCACGCGATGGATTCATTTTAGAGACTCGGCACTGAAGTTAGAGATAAAGAGTTCAGTGGGCAAGAACAAATAAAGAACTAGAAAGGGTCATACTTCTTCGATAAAAGGATAGTTAGTCTTGTAAGCTGAACTGACTTATTACAGCCCAAATTTGATATCATGGATAAGGTATTGGACACAGTTATCTGGCACCTCTGCCGCTACTGAGCCCTACCCTCCGCAACAGCTTATCTCAGGCTGCATACTGTGAGAAGGCTGAGGCTCTAAGGGGGGATTTTATTGGCTGATAAAATGATTAACGCGAGAAAAGTAAACATCAAAGATCTCATGATCATTATAATGTTTCTACTATTGGATAAGTTTTTGTTTAACACACCTCCGATACACCGATGTACGAGTGCGGGGTTTTCTGGTAAATTTGCCGCTACTGAGCCCTACCCTCCGCAACAGCTTATCTCAGGCCGCATACTGTGAGAAGGCTGAGGCTCTAAGGGGGGATTTTATTGGCTGATAAAATGATTAACGCGAGAAAAGTAAATATCAAAGATCTCATGATCATTATAATGTTTCTACTATTGGATGAGTTTTTGTGTAACACACCTCCGATACACCGATGTACCAGTGCGGGGTTTGCCTTCACTGCAGTAGTTTGGGGCGTCCTCCAACACATCCACGAATAAGAACAGAACAGACACCCGGAGGACGACGTTCAACAAAAGGCTTATCTTTATTAACCCACACTATTAATACTCATATCAACCTATCAAGTAGGACAAGGTTTCTCTCTGGAAGCCATTATGCAATAAGGTAACCCAATAATCCCGCCCCACTAAACTTTGTTTCAATTCACTGGAGCCTCTTATGATCCCGTGCGTGAAGTATTGGACAGCATGAACTGATACCCCCACTTTGGAAGTGTCGGTGGTCATAAGATGCCCACTGCCAGCTAGTATGGCTAGGGGCTGGCTGTCGGTGTTTCTCAACTATATTAACTTCTCATTCCCCCTATCTCCGACTCCGACATTCTGTTGTTATCCTCATCACACCGTTTAGCAAACGCAAAATCAACTTCAAGTCATCAGTCTTCAACATGGACGGAAAATCATGCCCAAAGTGCAACACAGCTTGCGCAGGCGACAGCACCTGTAAGGGATGCGGTGAAGTGAGTGATCACATGTAAAGCATTACTACTGTTATTATCAATGGCTAATTGTTTCCCTTCTACAGCCATGCAATTGCGCTTAACCGGGGCAAGATTTGGCTGTAGAGAGCTCGGCAGCCGCCGTTCAGCAATGCAGCAAGAATCGATCAGTGGGAGGTTAGTTCAGTGATGGCGAGCAAGGTCCGAGCAAGAGGCAGAGCTTTGATGTTTTGTGGTAATTTGCGAGCTCGCAATTGTGGAAGGGAAGCAAATCTATGAATAGTGTACTTTCGCTTGAATCAACATTCTATCGCATTTAAACACGATTTGACTTCTAGATGGTTTCCCTTGTAATTCCGATCCGGCTTCTTCACCTTCCTCACACAATCTTTTGTGGCGAGGAAGCCACATCGACAGCACGGCAAGCCAGGAGGAGATTTCACCGATCATTGAGCTAGCAGGACCTTGGACGGCACCATCGCGGATTAGAGAAGGCACACGCTTCACGGGAATATGTTGTAGGGCCTCCTGAAGTTCCTTGAGGTTGCCGATGCGGCGGCCCCGATCGTCGTCATCGTCCGAAGAGTCAGGAGGCGTGGTAACCGCACCTGATGGAATCAGAAAGTTGTTCACAGGAGGAGGAGATTGTCGGAGCCTACCATGTTCGCGATGTCTATAGTCTGGGAGAGCACCCGGGGATGGCACTACACCATTGGCCTGGCCATTGGTGGCAGTGTTGCTGGCGGTGGAGACAGACGGCAAGCGGCGGTGCTTGTGAAGGTACGATGTCGACGAGACCGAGCGAGGTAGAGCGGGCCGGTGGCCGTGAGCATGAGAGTGTGCGTGCGAATGTGGGTACTGCTCAACGTAGGAATGGTTTCGGCTGAGGATAGGACTGTTTGGCTTGGAATCATGTTGGCCCTTCCGGCAACACTCGCAACACCACCATAGACATACAACCGGCCAGCCAAGTGCAAGTACAAGTCGCCGCTCTGCTTTGAAGCTTACTCATTGCGTTCTAACATGTTTGTGGTATAGCCTATTATACACACTAGTGGAGTCAATGTAAGGATTCAGAATGCAACACCTCCCCTCCACCCGCTCTTATTTCCGTGGAGTCTCTTCGTGTACAAATGCTTTTATAAATATAATCTCTTATACTAGTTATACTGAAATTTGGCTCATTCGTGCAGCAAGTCCATCTCCAAGTAACTCATCGCACCCTTTCACTATTTCTGCGTCATCTCCGCTGACTTGAATACCCCAAAACCACAAACCTGGCTTCAGAATCAAATGGACAAGGTGTTGAACAAATTCCATGTCTTCCGCTTCCTGTCCAGCCATCATCGTAGCAGTTGAGACGACCATCTCACACGCTTGTCCATATTCCGTTCGTGATATTCTACCCATAAGGTCGTCCCGGAAACGCTCGTACAAGGATAGCGTGTACGCACGACAGAATGTATCGTTGATGATTGGCGTCCATCGAAGCTCCGACCAAGGTGTAATCTGAACGATACCTTTCTCTATTCCTCTGCCCATGATGATATACTCATCGCAGTTTCTGGCCCACTGCTGATACTGTGTCGGTATTAGGTGCGTCTGCATACTCGCCTCGAGGAATCGGAGCACATCCGTAACATGGAATACGGTCGTCCCTGGCGTTTGGCGAAGTGCTTGGAGATCGAAGATGACAAAATTAACTTAGTTCGCGCGCCTTCTTCCCTGTCAGATGGAGGGTCCATTCCAACCTCGGGCTTGTTGAGGTAAACTTCGTCTTCATTGTTTTTCCTGCCTTAGCTTCTTCAGCTTTTTTCCCCAGATGCATCCCGAGAGACTTGAGGAACTCTTGCACAGACTTTCGTTGCCGATAATCGTCATTGAACGGTATTCTCTGAGCAGCCGACGTATACACTCCTGATTGATCTGTAGCAGGCTAGTCGTGGGCGCGGAAGAGAAGGGTGCGTTGAGAAGGTGCTTGGTCTACTTTGACCGCAGCTAAGACTAGAACGATTAGTGCTGCTTGTGACGTTCTTCGCGAGGTTCATACATCCAGCCCAGTCAAGGGCACGCTCAGTATCTTTGAATGCGTCGATCGCGTTGTATGTCTCGTTCTGCGCTGCTAGTCTGTTTATTGTTGTTTGACATACACGAGCAATAGTTGAGAGCTCGTCTGCCACGATGCGGAAGTCATCGAGCGTGTCTGGAGCCAAGGCTGGAAACCGTTGATTCACGATCTTGAGTCGATCTTGGACAAGTCGCCCTAGGTCGGGCGAGCGTGGGAATGGGTAGATACCAGGCAAGACCATAGCTGAGATTCGTGGAGGAAGAGCTGCAGATGGTGAATCGAGAGTAAGGGAGGGCACAAGGCTGTATATGCAGTTTACCCCGCCACGCGAGCCAAGAGCATCTCTTGTGTAACACAACTACCAGAGTCAACCTGCGCCAGGTTCCTTAGGTTACAAAGCATACAGAAGCCAACACATCTGGCTGCCCCCTTCTGGTCGAGCTTTGGCTAGCCATGGACAAATTCAGACCCACTAGACTTACTTTAGAGATTTTAAAAACACTAATTAATAAAGAAGGTGGTTTAGCGTTGTAGTTATGAAATTAAAGCCTCTATTTATCGCCTAAAATTAGCTCTTCACGCCTCTTGTCCCTTAAAACTGTAAGGTCACCTTCTTTGATTAAGGCACGCTATGCGGCAAGAACTGTGCTTGCGCTATTAAGTATTCTAATTTCTTTATTCTCTTCTAGCCTAAGGATTATAACTCTTCTTATAGATCTTTTAATACAATCTAATAGGTAGGCCTTACTTTATAAAATAGCTATAAGATCTCTAAGGCAAAGCCCCTACTAAATTATATTTAGGTTTATTTTACGTATATTAAAGAACCTTAAATGTTATATTAGTCTCTAATAGCTTCCTAGAGTATAGTTTTGCTTATTTATTCTAAGTTCTTATAAGCTATTAATAATAGGCTTTACTCCTATCTTTAATAGGAATATTTTTATTAACTAGAGTAGCTAGGTATTTTTAAACTTTCGTAAGACTTTCTTCTATTAATCTTTTATTTATTTATAATTTAGGGCGTCTAGTATTAGATAGTCGTTCTAAAGAAATAAGGCTTTTAAGGTAGGTATCTATAGCTATAATAGTTTAAGAAAAGTACTAAGAATACTAAAGACTAGTTAAGTAAGAAGGTAGTTATTTTATAGCTATAAGTAAGCTTATCTATAGCTAGCAAGTTATTTTTACTTCTCTTATATAAGTAAGAAGAGGGAGAAAAGAGAGGAAGGAGTTATTTCGGGACCTACAAGGCTAAGTAGTCTAACTACAAAGATATACCTCTACTAAAGTTTCTTAATATAAGTAGTTCTAAATATAAGATAAAGGGATTATATATAATTTAAAAAATATACTTAGTAATAAAAATTATAGGTTACGTAAGTAGTTAAATAAAGTTAGTATTATTATAAGTATAAGTTAAGTTTGTATTATATAGACTTACTACTAATAACAATACCCTATAAAAAGAGTAGTATATACTACTAAAAATAGTAGTAAAATGTGTATAGCTTTTTAATACAAGCGTATTAATATTTCCTTACTATCTACCTTTTCTATCTAAGAATCCTTAACTAGCGCTCTAACCTAAGAATATATTTATACAACAAGGCCCTAGAATTAGGCCCCTGTTATATAGTAGCTAAGTAAGACTAAGCCTACCCTAAGCAAATCTAATAGGCTTATACCTAAGCACGAGCTAGCTTTAATTACTCTTAATTGTTTTTAATTTTAATTATAAGCAAGGTCCTAAATTTAGGCCCTACTATTACCTTTCTAATTATAAGTCTACTAAGATATTAGTACGTTATATTCCCTAACTAATAGTTATTATACTTATAGTAAACTAGCCTTGCTTATTCTTATATTTAACTATAAGTAAGATAGTAAAAAAACCTATAAGAATTAGAAGGATTATATTTACTTTTTTATTCTAGATATACTATACAATAGTCTAAGAATTATATTTTAACTTTTTAGTAATAATTTATAACTACCTAGGATTACTATAGTAGTATTAAAACTACTACGTAGTAACTAATTAAGATAATAACAATAAATTATAGAATTTATAGTAGTATAACCCTTTAGTAGCCTCTAATAAGCTCTCTAACAAAGTATACTTAGGAAAAGTAAAGCTATCTAATAATCCTATCTTTATAAGAGAGAAAGAGTCTAGCTCCTAGATAATATAATAATAGAAGACTAATTAGACTAGAGAAAATACTAAGATAGTAAAGTAGTTATTATTAATAGGACAATAATTAGGATAGATATATAATTAAGACTTCTTCCTAAAAGAGCCTTATAGGATCTACTACTACTAGTACCTTCTTATAGACTAGTAAATTGTATAAAGAAGTATAATAAAATAAGCTAGAGTAATATATTACTAGTAATCTATAGTAGTTTTAAAGCCTAGCTCGAGGAGGAGTTATAAGCTCTTAATAATAAGATAAGAAACTTTTTAAAGGGATTTTATTAGGAAATAAAGCTATAAAGGATAGTAGTATTACTAAAATTAGAAGTAAGCTATAAGAAACTATAGCTAGTAAATTATATAGTAGACCTTATAAGTTAAACTATATCTATAAAGTAGAAATAGTAGGATATTATTCTAGGAAGCGCCTCTCTACTATAATAAGTATAGGCTAGGAGTAGTATATATTATATAATAAGTAAGGTATATATAGCTAGAGCTAATAGAACTTTAAGGCGTAATATAATAGTATAATAGAAGTATTATTTATATAAGCTAAATAGATATACTAAGTCCTAATATCTCTATAAAGGTTCTAGAGTAGCTAGCTTTATCTTCTCTAGGTTTAGCGCTAGAGTAGATTAAGAGTTAGAGCCTACGCGAGGACTAGCGTAAAATAGTAATAGATTAGCTACTATCCCTAGGTAGTCTAATATTTATACAAGTATACTATAATAGAAGTTATATTATCTACTAGCTCTTTGTATTAACTTTAATAGGTCTTAGAACAACAATAATAAAGCTGTTAAATAAAAGGGTAGTACTTATAATACTTAGAACAAAGAGCCTACTATACTAAGGGGTACTAAGAAGCTTTTATATCTAATTAACTCCTACGTAGATAGGCTATTTACTTTATTAGGATTACTAATACCTCCTATAGGAACTAAAGTCTAGCGTTATACTACCTTATACTATATACGCGTACCTACTTAGTATAATTTAAGGAGATGCGTTACCTCTCCTACTTAGCCCTATAAGTAGAAATAAAAGTAGGGGCTAGGCTCTAAGATTTAGTAGACTTTTATAAACTTATAGCTAATCTTTTAATAATAGTATAATACTATAAATAATAGCTACTCTCTTATACTACTACTCTAGGGTTATTTTAGTATATAATTTATAAGCTAAAGAGCTAAGAAGGCTATACTATAGAGTAAAGTCTCTAATATAGTACTAAGATCCTCTTTAGTAGAGCTTTATAGCCTATATTTAACTTAGTCTACTTACTCCTATTTTCTAAATCTTAACTAGAATACTCTTAAGCTACCTATAGTATTAATTATATCTTTGTACCTACTAGGTAGAATACCTAAACAATTAATATACTTGTCTAATTTTAGGAGGCTAATATAGAGGTTACAAAAAAGGCTTTTTAGTAATAGCTAGGTAGATTAATTAATTAAAGAGGTTTAAGTAAGTATA